>CAUYRT010060190.1:0-38341 GCA_963574885.1 Lepilemur ruficaudatus
TCTCTCTCTCACTACACACACACACACACGGAAAATGTTTATGTGTGATTTGTGGAGAATGAAAGAGATAGATAGATGCAGTTTTCCATTTACTTATTTGTTCCTCATAGTAGATGACCCTATATCACAATATGAGTAGCATTGAAATTAATCCCATACTCTATTACAGTTTCAGATTGCTCCAACTTTATTTGAATGGCACTTTTTTGAAATTCAGAGTAATAAATCTTCATTCAGCAAAATTAAGCATTATGTACAAAAGACAAAAATGATATAATTTTTGAAGCGTGAATCTCAAACTTGCTTATTTAGTCTCTTTTTCAGAAGATTTTCATTATTAAAAATAATGAGAGATGGAAAGAAGACAGAAGAGAAAGAAAAGGGAAGAAATATTTAAAAAGCTAGAAAGATAAGTGATCAAGAAGGCAGAATAAGAGGAAAAGGGAGATAAAGTGATAAATTAGGTGAAAGAATTCTAAAAAGGGAGAATTTATCTTCAGTATGGACTATATGAAATAGCTCCAGTTATTCATAAATTTGAAGATGTCAATAAATACAATGTTTTCAGGATTTTTAACCCATTAAAAATAAAAGATGTTAAGTTACTTAGAAAAGACATGCTTTTCCGTTTGTTCCTATTGAACTTCACGTTGTACTTATTTTATGTAGTACACTGGGGTCTGTGCAATCCAATCACACGGAGCCCTTTCTAAACGGCACGTGATTATCTGCCACAGCGTGAGCGTGTGCCGTGCAACTCAAGGTAAGCTCTGCTCTTCATGGCAAACCTCAAGTATTACGCAAATTTCCTGTCTCTGGGAGTGATTTTATATGTCTTCAGAGAAATTGAGCTCAACTGCTAAGGACAAACAAGGAGAAGGCGTTTTCCATTTAAATCGGTGGCTATATATACATACACGTCCTTACACACGTTCTCAGTTATTTCTAAATCCTTCCATAGAATGAAGGTTTGCTTTTAGTAATAGCGTGGACTATATTTACAGAATTCCCACTCAGTAGAATACTATGAAGATATGTTTCAATGGAAATTTAATAAAAGATTGAATATCAATGAAATATCAACAAAGAGAACATGATATAGAAATATACAGTGTAAAAATACTTCACATAGAAATTGACTCCAATTTTGTAAATATATGTGTGTGTATTCATGCCAAAGTGATTTTGATCAAGCCCTGTTCTAGATACTGGAAAAACAGTGGTGACCAGAGCACTCAAAATCTTCCTGGAGCTTTTATTCTAGTCCACATATAATTATATGTCTGTAGTTTTAAGAATACATATCTATTTAAGAGACAGGGCATTAAACTTGTTAATTTATCATATTTTTTTGTCTTATAAAAACCACACTAAAATGAAAATGATAAGAAAAAAATGATGTCAACCAACAGGGACAAAAATAACCGGGAAGACAGAAAAGGGGTTTAAGATATCTCAACAATATTTTCCATGAGGATGGAGAAATGGCATTTAAAGGAAGTAGCGATATATGTGTTTTCAGTGTCAGAGGCAGGACATGTGGGGATCCGGCAGGTGGGGGAAACATTCACCCCTAGTTCCCAAGGGACTCTTTGCTTACAGGTGCCAGGTACTACAGAAAGCATGACAGAGGAGAGGCCCTGGAACAGGTGACCGCTGCAGAGTCTGCAAATAGAAGACTTGGAGCCTCAACACTCTCCCTTTTCTATGCAGCAAAGCGACTACCTCACCCCCAGGAAGGGAGAGGAGTTTTATTCTTTGGAGAACTTGTAGCAAAGATGTTCTCGATTTAGGGGCACTGCACATAGTAGAAGGCAAGGGGCGAAACAGAAAATAGGAGGAATATGTAGACATCTACAAGCAGAACTGTGGGACTCTCGGCTTCTCAGATAGAAGGTGGTCAGCTATAAAGTATTCTCCCCTTTTCCTAGGAAGTCACACTCTGCTTCTCCCATACATCTTAATCGCCCAGAGAAAAGATCTGTTGCATTTGTGGGTCCCCCAGCTTTCTGGGTCTGGCTATGGAGGTACGGGAGTCAGCGTTCTGCTCAGATCCTGTTCCTGTATTGTGCTACATTTAATGTGCATATTGAAGAACTTGAGCTAGATATCCTCTAAGATACCTTCCAGATCTTATATTTTATAATTCGAAATTTTCTGAATGGAGAGTGGGCATCAAAAGACATTTCGCTTTTAAAAAAATCAATTTAAGCATAAAAGACTACTTTGGTATATTTCCTCAACTACCATCTACAAATTAAACTAGAATTTAAGAATCAATTTTTATTCCAAGCATTTACCTTAATAATTAGAACAGAGAGACACCTTGAAAGAAATAATTTTGAAGTTGAGGGTACCTTGCATACACAGAACTCCCCATTCAGGTTTCTTCAAAAGACCTATTGTGAAGGTCTATGGAGTAGAGTAAAACT
The DNA here is from genome assembly GCA_963574885.1 of Lepilemur ruficaudatus. Taxonomy (NCBI): domain Eukaryota; kingdom Metazoa; phylum Chordata; class Mammalia; order Primates; family Lepilemuridae; genus Lepilemur; species Lepilemur ruficaudatus. The sequence goes on from CAUYRT010060190.1 coordinate 2,433, forward strand.
TAACAAACAGCTGCCCCTGATTTTAAAGGGTAGAATGCAAAAGAATATAAGAGTAAGAAATACTTTGGTTATTTGATCAAATGTGGTTATATATTTTTATTTAAAGGAGTTTTTTTCCTTTTCTGTATATTTAAATGATTCTCTGAACAGTCTATTAATAAAATGCGAAAGATGGATTTCTTTTCCCATTAGTTTATTCTTTCTCCTATCCCCTGAGGCATATAGCATATTATTACTTAAAAATATTTTGTTTAAAGTAAGAAGCAGTTTTCACAGAAAATTCCATAAAGGTTGTCACCAGAAAAAAAAAATAGCTTACATTCTAAAAATGTATGAAGAATCTTCTACTAAACAGTTCATGTTGCAATTATCATAGAATAAGCCTGATTTTTAAAGCTGAAATGTTTAACTCTTGTTTTTTTTTTTTCCCCCATTTTTCTTCTTTTGAAAATTAAGGAGAAATGAAACACTTTATAGTGTGCTGCTTTGAAAGAGAAGCTCTTATTTTTAGCTTTTTGGACATTTTAATTGGCACTCATCTTATTCACAACTTTTATAACCTCATAACCATCACAACCTTATCTAATGAGAGATTTTGGGGTTGACCCATTTGACTAAGCATAGAACATAATTTATCAGCTCATTTGAAAGCCCCCTTACCAGGACTCTATGGAAAAAAGCTGTCATTCTAACATAAACAAACTCTCTTGCGTATGATGGCTCAAATACAGTCATGGAATGGGATGTCCTGTTCTTTTCAGTTTCATTTAAAGCAAAAGCCACAACCTCCAGATGGTTAATAACAGAACCCTTAATTGTTCTGCAGAGAGACATGAAATAGGAGATACTACCTTAGGGTCTTTTTCAAATTATAATGTAGAACTTCTCTTGTAGGAGACTTTAATTTAGCACATTGCAACTATTTTATTAATTCCAAGCTGTAATAGGTAATGTTGAATAAGCTAAGATGCTATTGTATTCTTTGAATTATTTTTCCTACATTTCTTTTTCTAGAGCCTAATTTTATACATAATACATATTTTTCTTCTGTAATGTACATTAAAGGATAACCTTTTTTTGCATATGTATCCATAACTCATTCTTCAAAGTTTTTTTTTCTCCTAATCCATTTCCCCCTTATGGTTTGTATACATGGTTAAAACTGAAATACACTGTTTCAGTCTTGACCCATTTTTAAAATTCTTCAAGAATCATATTAAACCACAGTATCTATCTTTCAGCTAAATGTTATGTATCAGGAGTCTATATGTATTTTTTGTTTGTTTGTTTGAGACAAAGTCTCACTGTGTTGCCCGGGCTAGAGTGCCGTGGTGTCAGCCTAGCTCACAGCAACCTCAAACTCTTGGGCTCAAGTGATCTTCCTGCCTTAGCCTCCCGAGTAGCTGGACTACAGGCATGAGCCACCATACCCGGCTAATTTTTCTATATATTTTTAGTGGTCCAGCTAATTTCTTTCTATTTTTTTTTTTTTTTTTTTTAGTAGAGATGGGGTCTTGCTGTTGCTCAGGCTGGTCTTGAACTCCTGAGCTCAAACAATACACCCACCTCAGCCTGTCAGAGTGCTAGGATTACAGGCATGAGCCACCGCGCCAGGCCAGGAGTCTGTATGTTTAGCTAAATTTAGGTAGAGTTATCTGACCAGACCTGAAACTTGGGCCAGTGAGAGTGATGACAAGCCTGGGAAACTAACTTTTGGTCTGTCATGTAGTGTGAATATCCTAGAGCTAAGCTAATGCCAGGGTTTTTGTTTGCTTGTTTGTTAGTTTGTTTGGTGTGAGAAAGGGGTAGGAGAAATGAGGGAATAAAACTCTGTGAGAATAGCAGGGGGAGTATCTCTAAGAACTTGGGATCTTTACCCAGAGCAAGTGTATCACTGCGGGGATGAATGGCCATGCAAAACCCATTGATTTTAGATCTGTGGATATATTTGTACAGCTTCAATACTCCCCTAAGTATTATGAGTTAAATAGAAACCTCAGGAAGTACATTGACATAAATTTGTAATGCAAGTGGAGGGGAAGAAGGAAGTTATTTCTGATATATATTTTTGGAATATTTCAGCCCTCTGTATTCACATTGCCTTTGCCATGATATAAGAGGTGCTCAGATGAGCTATTTTTACCCTTTTTGATTAGCCATCTCCTTGTGTGTTTCTTTGCATATTTCTTTACCTGCTCTCCTTACTTACAATTCATTAGTATTAGATGAATGGTATTTGACTTAGCAAACTAGTTTTGATTATTTCTGGTGTTAAAATTAAATAAAAAGTAAATAAAGCTTAGAATTAATGTAAGGTGGTAGTAATAAACAAAATTTCCCTTATTTTATGTAAACATAATAAATTAACATTTCTGTTTTTCAAATGGCATGGAACCATAATTTTTTCATTTCTATCCATTTTATCTATGATTTTTGAAGTAGATAACTTAGGGATTCATTGTATTCTAAATATGAGCCACTTTTCTATCCTCTCCCTCCTCCTCATTCATCCCCCCTTCTGTAGCCATATCCTGGCCAATATTTCCTTAGGGAAGTCACAAATAGAGCCTATTATTATAGAATCCCATGATGTACAATTAATTTTCCACAAATAAAATTGGCAGAAATTATTGTCAATATTTGGTTGCAAGATTGATACACAAAAAGTAACTGAGGAATAAATACCCTTTTGAATACACTTATGTATATCAAGCTTTCCAACACCATTTATTGAAGAGACTGTCTTTTTCCCATTGTTCCCTTTATCAAAAATCAGCTGAATATAAATACATGGATTTATTTGTGGTTTTTCTATTCTGTCTCATTGGTCTATGTGTCTGTTTTTAGGCCAGTACCATGCTGTTTTGCTTACTCTGGGTTTGCAGTGTATTTTGACGTATTCTGGGTTTGCAGGCATAAGAAAAATGCCTCCAGCTTTTTTCTTTCTGCTCACAATTGTTTTGGCTATTCGCTGTCTTTAGTGATTCCATATGAATTTTAAGATTGTTTTCTTTCTGTGAAGAATATTGTTGGCATTTTGGTGGGGATTACTTAAATCTGTAGATCACTCAGAGTAGTATGGTCATTTTAGCAATATTAATTCTTCCAACCCATGAACATGAGATGTCGTTCCATTTTTCTCTGTCCTCTTCAATTTCCTACATCACTGTTTTGTAGTTTTAATTATGGAGGTCTTTTACCTCACTGGTTAAATTTATTAGTAAGTATTTTGTAGCTATTTTGCATGGGATTTCTTTCTTAATTTCTTTGTCAACTAGTTCATTATTTGTGTATAGAATTGCTAATAATTATTTTTGTTGACTTATATACTGCAACTTTCCTGAATTCATTTATGAGTTCTAACAGTTTTTTGGCAGAATATTTAGTTTTTTCTATGTATAAGATCGTGTCCTCTGCAAAGAGGGATAATTCAACTTCTTTTCCAATTTGGATGTCCTTTGTCTCTTTCTCTTGCTGTGACAGACCCCAGGTGGGTGGATCCTTGGGCCTCTGGGGCACACGTGGGCACTTGGAGGACCCACCTGGATGGGTTGAGGTTTCTGGTGATGGTGGGCCCTGTGTAGTCAGCCTCACACTGTGGGAGCATGGTCACTGGCTCCACCTGTCTGTAGGGAAGCTCCCCTGGTTGTGCGAGACCACCTTTTCCGCCAAGGTGCAGAGCACTGCGTGTCACACTGTGTCACAGCACTGTGTCACAGCTGCACCTCTGGGTCCAGCTGGGGTTATGGCCCTGCAGCCTTCTGCATGGGTGTGGTGGGATGGTGATGAAGCCCCAGAGATGAGGAGATACAAAGGCTATTGGCTCTGTGCAAGATGCCCTCTGGCAGTGCCTCCATTCTGAAAATGGTGCCGTACTGCAGCAGCCCAAGTCTCAGGGCGCGTGCATGGTGGTACCTAGCATGGGCTCCTCCTTGGAGTAAAACAGCCACCTGGACTCATGGCAGTTCCTTCCCTTGGGCTCAGAGCCTGTGAGAACTGTTGGGTCCTCCTACAGCTAGGATTACAGGCATCCATGGGGGGAATGTGGACTTCTGGGGATCTCCTGTGTACCTTCCCCCAACCCCCACAATGAGGAGTCCCTCTTGGCTCTGAGCAGGGCCTGGCATGTGCTTCACTTCCCTCTATGCTGCCATCCTGAGTGTCTGTGCCTCAGAGCGTCTTCATCACTTCCTTGCTGAATTCCAGTGTTCTCTCCTAGACACTCTGTTTGATGTGCAGTTATCTTGTTGTTACTTTGGTCCATCTTTGTGGAGGAGGTGAATGCTGGCTACCTCTATTCAGCCATCTTGATGACCTGTCTTTAATACAATCTTTATGTCTAAATAATAATAATGTTGGTATGATGTAAAGAAGGGATTGGAGAAATGAAAGACCGTGTGCACACATGTCAATTAAAGGAGAAAAGATGATGGAATCTTGGGCTAGAATAGTATATGGAAAATACTTATCAAAAGAATTTGATATAGTATGGGCAGCAGACAGGAGTAAGTGAATATATGATCTGTTGGATGGAGAAGTCAGCAAATGTTCCCCTATTATTTAAAAAATCAGGTGGTTAGTGGTTGCATTTGCCAGGAAACAAGAATATCAGGATTTGGTGGAAAGAAGATGATATATTTATTTTGGGATATGCTGAGAATGAGGAAACAGTAAAAGTAGATGTTTCCAGAAAACTATTGGACATTGGGGTAGAAAGCCACCTGGAGAAGTCTGGCCTGCAGCTATAGACCTGAGAGCTGTGAACATAATGAAATGATCAGAGTTGATTTAATGATAAGGGAGCACACGTGGAGAAAGACTTGCAACAAACACTAAAGAATGGCAAGACTCAAGCATAGGGTTGATAAACATTTTCTGCATAGGGCCAGATAGCAAATATTTAAAAATTTTGCAGGCCATACGATCTCTGTTGCAACTATTCAACTCTGCCATTGTTGTATAAAAGCATGTAGACAATATATTAAAACATAGACAGGATTGTTGATTTTTGTAAAAAAAAAAAATTTACAAAGATAAAGTTCTATTTACAAAAATAGGCCCAATTTGGTCCAGGGGCTATGAATGGGAAAGAAACAGTATAGTGGGCAAAGAAAAATGAAAAAGGAAAACCAGGACACTGTAGTCTCTGGGAATTGAAAGGGGAAAGAGTGCTTCAAGAGGGGGCAGCAATCAGAATTTTAAATATAATACCAAAAACTGTTAAGATTTCCAGATCCATCTAACTTTTTCGCCTAGACTTTAAAGCAATCACACTACATGCAGAATGTCAGTTACTTTTGGCTGCCTTTTATGCAGAATTAGAAACTTATTTATCCCTAACCTTCCATTTTAAAACCTTGTTAATCTTATATTGATTATTGTATACCATTTTAAAATTGTTTGCATTCTCTTTTAGTAATCCTTTTCTCTTCTAATTTTTACCACATTTACAATATCTATTTAGAGAGATTTTATATTTTAACTTAAGAGTTAACAGAATCCTTTTTTAGCTTATTGTCAACTGCTGACAATTCTTGAAATAATGTTAAAAAAAGATATTTTGCAAAATTTTAAGTTGTTATTTGTTAGCTATGTAGAACCACCTAGGATACCAAACTATTCAGTCTGCCATTTTCTCAGTTCTAGTTCATGAACATGTAACACTCCCAACATTGTAAGTATATATTGTTTGTTCTGTACATGGGCATAAGTTTTACAGATTTCTTTTCTGAGGAAATGCCACAGACAGCAACATGTCTTTGTACATCCTACATTAGTTTGAACATTATGCCTTTTTTTAAGACTTTGGGGTCCAGATTTTTTTTTTAAGTTATCACTGGTTCCTCCTGTCTTCCAGCTGTTATTAATGTGATCTTTAAGTTCACATCCTCATCTCATTTCTTTTACTTGTTTCTCTTTCTTTTCCTAACTAAAAAATACTTTATTGGTATAAATGATTAGTCTTCTTTCTCCTATTTTTTAAAATCTATCATTTGATTAATTTTTGAATTGACAGGAGTATACCTTGAAGTAATTGTCATAGGTTTCATGCATAGCATATTTTCTGAGCCTTTGCTCAGAGCCTTCTATTTCTGTTAAATATCACTAAAAACATTTTTTATGGATGTAGTGGTAGGTTATTAAAGTCTTTTTTCCCCCTTGGTAAATAGACTATTTTTTTTCCCTCTCCCTGGATATTTGTAGAAATTTGATCTTTAATTTTGTGACTCAAAATATTATGCTTACCATTGGGTTTTACTTTCACCTCAGTGAGATTTTTTTCCATATATATTTATGATTTTTTTCAATTTTCTGTTTCTTATAAAATACCTATTTTGCTGAATTATTTTAATCTCATTGTCCATTTTACTCTGATAATTGATTCTATTTTCTATGCCTAGGGTATAATTCTTTAAAACTTTATATAAGCAGATCAAAATGTGATTTAAAATTTTAGACTTCTTACAGTCTCAGTTTCTTTTAAGTCAGCTGCCTTCTCATTTCAGTTTATATGCCAGTTTGTTATTTTCCATTCATATTTTATTTGGTTTCTTGTAATCCAACTTTTTATTTGATATTTTTCTGATAAGATATGCAAATGATTCCAAGTTTTTTCTTTAGTGTTTGATATGAAATCTTTTAAAATATTGTTTTCCTTTACATATAATATTGCAGGAAATTTTTTTATGCCTTCCCGCTTTGCTTTCCTCTTTAGTCTCTCTTAAATGAAGAGAGACCAGACCCAGTCTGCCTATGGATTTGAGTGTTAACATAATTTTTTTTCTAATTTTGAGCAAGATGTCAGTCAGGTTTATATGTCAACCTCTGTTTAAGTTAAAGTTAAGGCTAAACTATTAAGATAAAGACGCTCAAATATAGTTGCTTAGATAACATGAAAATGTAATTCTTCTCACATAACAATTTAGAGGGTACTTATTCAGGATTGCAGGGGCTTTGCCTGATGGGACCGTTCTGGAACCTTAGTTCCATCCATCTTTTCACATCAAAATACGTTTTTCTCATCTGTCAAGTCAAAGCTGGGCCACTACCTCATCATGTTCCAGTCTGAGAGAAGGGAAAAGAAAGGAAGTGAAAGTCAGGTAATTTTCTCTTAAGATAGTCACGCAGAAGTTATAAGCATAATTTCCACTTACATTACCTATCATTGTTGAGAACTTCATTACATTACCACCATTAGCTGAACGAGAGGCTAGGTAATGTCTGATTTAGCTAGATAACTATATGCTTAGTTAAGACTCTTACTGTGAAAGAAAGAGTAATGGATTTAGATAGCCAAACATTTCCTGGTTCTGCTCACAATTCTTGCTTTTATTTATTTATTTTTAATAAGAAAATCTTCCTAGATAATATGTATCAGCTTCTATTTTCCTTTTCTTGTATGCACCGGAGTAAATGTTTCCCTAAGCTCTACCTGTCACTTTCTCAGCTTACTGCTGACTTCACATTTCAGAACATGATGCCTTACTTTCTGTCCCCTTGTACGGTGCCCTGTCTTACTGTGGTCCCTGAATGGGCATAAAGCGGAAGTGTTGATAGAATGAAAGCGCCTTGGGCCCATTCACAGAATAAGTGAAAAATCTGCCACGAGGACAATGGAAGATGGGAAATGGGAGCAAGGGGACATCTGCTTCTGTGTGTTGCATGACAGCAAAATGACACTATGCAATATGGCTAGAGACAGTGCAGGTCAGAGGAAGAAAAGATACCTTTTTTCTACTGGAGATATTAATAAAAACACATTTCAGAATCACTGGGGAAAAAAAGGAACACCATTGTAATTTCATAACTTAATGTTCAGATCTTGAAGTCTTTTTTTCACACCATTTCTCCATGTAAGGAAATGTCACTTGATCAGTCACTCAGCAATTGCTTTTCTCGGCCTTTAGAGGATATTTGCCACAGTATCATTTCAGAGTTACACATTTTGTTTATGCAACTGCTGTAGCTATGGTTAGTCTATTTTCCCAGGAGGTGGTTTTCAGAGAAGAGATTGTGTTTACTTCATCTATGTGGCAGAGGGCTACATACTTTTGAAAAAAAATCATAGAAATTTCTGTGTGTTTTATGTTTAAAGAAATTGTCTTGAGTTTTACAATGCTATTTATAATTACTATGTTAGGTGGTGTGGGATATAAAAAGATATTATTTGATGTGCAAAAATAATGTAAAGAGACTAATTTTCTTTTTTTCCACAAACATGCCAGTAAATATGTGGTGACATAAAAGAGCTTCTGTCTAAAAATAATTGCCTATAGAGAATTTAGTACATAGAATTACAGTACAATAGTACTGTTATTTTTAAAATAACATTTTAGAATTCTTTGGGTTGGTTTTTGCATGTAACTATTCCCTGATGATGTCATGTTTTCTTGGAGGGGTGGTAATAAATTTAATTTTGGGAAATTGCCAAAGTCATTTTTTAATTTTATATGATATGCAAGCACATTTGCTAATATTACTTATGGTTACATGTGAAATGACAATATGAAGAAAATTTCTTTAGTTCATTGACTAAAAAGGGGAAATCTCTATAATTGAGGCTCCAGGCTAGACAAACAAAACATATTAAATACACCAATTCCTCCTAATTAGTTACTTAACTTTAAGTTAATAAAATTCAAAGCAGTGTTTTGTTAATAAAACTTGAAAATTAAATAACAAAATTTATCTGGTGAATAAGGTGTCAATGAATATTTTGAACAAGTTGAACAATGATTAGAATCTAATTTTAATTAACATGAATTTTTATATAAATATATTAATCAAAAGATTTTGAAGAACTGTAAATACAAACAAATTTGGCTAAGCAGAATTAAGAGTTTGGAAAACAAATCAAACATTTGTGAGAATTTATTATATGATAATTAGAATTATAGAAAAATATTTTACATTCCTACTTCATACAACTTAAAAGTTAATTTTCTAAGGATTCTACTTCTAAGCTTTTAATTATTATCTAGTCAAATTTTTAGTTTAAAATTTTGAATGTTTGTATAAGACTTAAAATTCTTTCTTTACTCTGACTATGGTATATAATTCCATAGTTTTAGTACTTTTATAGTTTTTAAAATTTTTATTTCTTCTCTGTGAATAGTGCAATATAATTTAAAAAATGAACTCATAAAATTGAAAGAAATCTGATAATGTTGGAAAATAGAGATAACAATCATTTTCCAAAATATTAGTTAATTTCCATGATTCCAAAACATATCCTATAAAAGGAAAAGAAAAAGAAATTTACAGAAAATTGTCTCACTTACATATATTATTATTTATTCAATTTAATTTTTTTCCTATTAACTGCATTTTCCAATTCCAGATTATACTTTTTTTAAGATAAATAAATAAGAAACTTGGATCAATTTTCTCTTGCCATAATAGAAAATCTGATCTCTGTATTGAGTCTCCTTCTTCTGCTGAAATATACCCCCAAATCAAACTGTACATATTTAAGTGTACAATTTGATGATTTTTAACACTAGGGCACACCATCATCACAGTCAAGATGGTGAATTTTCCCCTCAGAAAGTTTCCTGAAGGTATTTTGTAATCCTTCACTTCTATCCCACACTCTCATCTACCCCTAGCCAACCACAATCTGCTTCATATCACAATAGGTTAATTTGTGTTTTCTCAACTTTTAAATAAATGGAATCATACACTATATACTTATTGAAGTGTTTCTGGAATCTTTTACTCACCATACTTCTGTGAAGATTCATCCACTTTGTTCATGTATGTACAGTTCATTTCCTTCCATTGTTAAATAGCATTCCATTATACAGATATGCTGAAATGTGTTTATTTGTCTACAGCTAATGGACACTAAGTTATTTCCAGGTTGAATATATCACAATTAAAACTGCTATGAACATACACTTTTCATTCTTTTGGATAATTACCTAAGAGTGCAATGGCCAGATCATATGGCAGATGTGTGGTTTAACTTCAAGGAAACTGCCAAACTTTTTTCCAAAATGGTTATATCATTTTCAGTTCTTTCCAGCAGTGTATGACAGTTCTAGTTCCTCCATAATCTTATTAATACTTGAAATAATCAAGGTTTTTAATTTTTTTTACAAGGTTATAGTTTTAATGATATGACAAAGATTTCCACGTCAGCCAGAGGCCTGGCTATAAAAGACACAGTACATTTATATGAGAGGAATTCATGTCTTTCTATATAAAATTCAAGATGTCTTATTGTTGAATCATGAGATGCTTGAAGCTAACTTGTATACCACTTGTAGAATGCTTACCTGTGGTTCAGTCGGCACTATTTTGCACAATAAAGAAAATAGATATTTTTAATGTCTTTAATCTTGCTGCTTTTGCATTTTCCTGTCTCGATGCAGCTGAAGTACCCATGGCAGACAAGCCTGGTAACACAGTGAATTTCCGAAAGCTACTATTGAACTGTTGCCAGAAGGAATTTGAAAAAGATAAAGCAGATGATGACATATTTGAGAAGAAGCAAAAGAACTTGAGGCTGCCAGTGCTGTAGTACTTACCTAGTTGAGTGCCGTCAAATAGAATGTGCATGAAGCCATATGCGGCATCTCCCTGCTGTCTGGAGAGGGGCCTGTAGCCTTTTATTTCATGTAGAGATACCATATTGATATTTTGGGGATTGCTTTACTCCTTTTCTTTAGTGCCTAATGTTAGAGCAACTCAACTCTCCAAGCCAGGGAGGGAGTCATTCTAATCCTAGACTTCAGAGAGGTTGCTTTGTTCCAGAAATCTGAAATAGATGCAAACTTTTGGGTATAGTTCAGTTTTCTGAGGAGTAAGTCCATGGTTAGCTGTCAGGTTCTCAAAGGGAGCCTGACCCCAGAAAGGGTAAGGACTACGAATCTTGGTGTCTATTGTGCAGTACAACTTTCATCATCAAGATGCTGTTATTCCTCCTCACACAACAGCCAGAGGAGAGGACAAGACTTCACGATGAACTAGAAGCAGCCAAGGACAAAGCCTGGTGGAGACCCATTGGAAACATCAGGTTTTTTTGAGAACTCTTTAAACTCAAAATGTTGACTGAAGCCGTCGTGCAGGACTGTGTGGTGAAGCTGCTGAAGAACCATGATGAAGAATCCCTGGGGTACCTGTGTCGCCTGCTCACCAGGCAAAGTCCTGGACTTCGAGAAAGCAAAGGTAAAACTTCAGTAACTCAGAAACCTTCAGGCCAGGCTCTTTGTCAGTTGCAAAAGAACTTAGACTGTCAACAAGAGTTCTGTCTTGCCTCAACAAGTCTAGGTTGCTCCTTTTTCTTCTTTTACCTGTCTCACTGTCAGTGTTTGGCCATCATGCTTCTTCGCATATTTCCATTAGTCAGAGGTCAGGATGGTCCCGAATTACATAAAAGCCGATTTGTAGATCGTTTGGATTATTTGGCTCTTGCTCTTCTTCTTCCTCTACAACCATTTCACAAGTCATTTGTATGTATAGCAAATTGTGAGCAGAAGTAAGGAGAGAAAAGTTACTATGAGCCACACCGAAGGGTGATGCTGAAATGAAGACCCAGTAGCTTTCTTGAGTTTGTGCTCTAATTAATGACTCAGCTATCTAACCATAATATAAGAAATCATTAAAAATACTACAATTCAAACACAACATAGTGCTGTCCAAATAAGGGTTGTGGAAATTAGAAATGCTTCAAAGAAATAACGTCAGAAATACTCCATAACGTTGGAATCAGCTGGGATTATGTTTGGCTGTGACAGAAAACCCAGTGGTTTATACAGCATTGAGATTTCTTTCTCACATAATGTAAACAAAGTTCAGAGGTCAGTCTTTCCGGCTTAATGTTCTTTTATTCCTCGGGTGTACCCTTGTCCTAATCATTCTCACCAGAGAAGGTAGGAAACGGGGCAAAGGACATGGCCCCTCTCTCTCAAGGAATATTCCAGGGGGCTTCAGTATAACATTTTCATTTATATTCTGGCCTGTAATTAATCACATGACCAAAGCTAGCTACCAGGGAACTTGGAAAGTGTAGTCTTTATTTTGGGTTGTCATATGCACAACTAAAAATTCTGCCACATTACCTTTTGGCTGTAAATTGATATTCCTAGACTATTTAAAAATTCTACATGGTAAAATTACATTTGAATTCCTCAGTGGGGAATACTAATGATTTTGTCTCTTGCAGCCACGTATGGACCAGTACTTGAATCAGATGGAGAAAATTGTGAAAGAAAGAAAAACCTCATCTAGGATTCGATTCATGCTTCAAAGATGCGATAAACCTAAGACCTAGGAAAAATAAATAAATAAGCCTGAAGGTCCAGTCTCTTTTAATGAATCGGATTGGGGAAAGATGGCCTATACTTTACATGTGTAAAAGCTTAATGCTTAATGCTTTATGCCTGAATTTAATGCCTAAAGCACAAGCTTCAGGCCGGGCGCCATGGCTCACGCCTGTAGTCCTAGCACTCTGGGAGGTGGAGGTGGGTGGATCATTTGAGCTCAGGAATTCGAGACCAGCCTGAGCAAGAGCCAGACCCCATCTCTACCAAAGATAGAAAAAAATTAGCCGGGCATGGTGGTGCATGCCTGTAGTCCCAGGTACTCTGGAGGCTGAGGGAGGAGGATCGCTTGAGCCCAGGAGTTTGAGGTTGCTGTGAGCTAGACTGACACCACAGCACTCTAGCCGGGGCAACAGAGTGAGACTCTGTCTCAAAAAAAAAAAAAATAATAATAATGTTTCAGGATTCTCAGAACTTGAATTGGCAAACTTGCAGTTAGAGTTATGTGAAAGGACATAAGGCCAGTTGCCTGTTACTCTTTTTCTTCTCCTTACTCTGATTATCAAACCACATTGCAATTTTGAAATTGGCCATTTTGAATTCAAACTGTGGTCAAGTAAATTTAGTCAACAAATCTTCAAGGTAGGCAATACCTCCATTCTAGAAATTAAAAACATAAAGCTCAGGGAAGTTTAATGTATTCATTGTGGATATGAGACTTCCTGATTTATTAAACTTACAAAGGTTTTTAATTTTAGATTTTAATATGTGTATAATGGGAGAGCTCATTGTGGTTTTAATTTGCATATTTCTAATGTCTAATGGTGTTGGCGATCTTTTTTCCTTATTTTCCTTCTGTGTTTTCTCTTTTGTGAAGTATCTATTCAAATCTTTTCACCATTACCCTTTGCATTGTTTTTTTTTTATTCTTGAGTTTTTAGAGTTCTTTGTATATTCTAGCCCTTTATCAAACATGTGACTCCAGCCTCTGCTTGTTTTTTCTTTTAATTTCTTAAGCAGTGTCTTTTGAAAAGCAGAAGCTTTCAATTTTGATGAAGTCTAATTTATAAATTTGTTCCTTTAAGGATTGTGTTTTTGGTGTCATATCTAAAAATTCTTGCCTGCTCCAAGAGAATGAATATTTCTACCATGTTTTCTTTTATAAGTTTTAGAGTTTTCATTTTATATTTAGATATAAAACTCATTTTCAAACTTTTTTGTATTTGGTGTGAAGTATCAAGATTTCAATTTTTTTCTTTTGCATATGGATATCTACTTGTTCTAGCACCATTTGTTAAAAAGACTATCCTTTATTCTCTGAATTATTTTTGGGACTCTGTTAAAAATCAGTTCTCCGTATGTGTGTGAGTCTATTGATCTATCTGTCAGTCTATATGCAAGTACAATATTGTCTTTGCCAATCTTTTCAAGTTGTTTTAGTTATTCTTGGCTATTCTTTGTCTCTTCTAGGTTCTTTGAATTTCCTTATACATTTTAGTTTGCCAGAATATACATTTACAGTTTGCAAGTTTACACAACAAAATTTGCTGCATTTTGCATTAGGATTGCCTTGTGTCAGAGATCAGGGAGGGAAAAATTGACAGTTTATCAATGGTAAATCCTCCAACCCATGAATAAGGTGTATCTCTTTTTTTAGTTAGGCCTTCTTTAATTTCTCTCAACAATGTTTTGTAGTGGTCAAAATGTCAGTCTCACAAATCTTTTTTTCATATTTATTTTTATGGATTTCATGTTTTGATGCTATGTAAGCGATGCTTTAAAATTAAATGTCAATAGTTGCTAGTATATAGAAATAAAATTAATTTTTATATATTGATCGTATATCCATTGCCTTGCTAAACAAACACATTAGTTTTTTTCTAGAGTTAATTTTACTTCAGCACATATGATTATGTCATCTGAGAATAAAAAGGCTTTATTTCTTTTCTGTGTGGGTGCCTTTTACTTGTTTTACTTGCCTTTTTGCTCCTCCAGTATAATGATGAACAGAAGTGGAAAAAGCTGTCCTGATCTTGGAGGTAAAACATTCGGTCTTTCACCATTGTGCGCAGTATGTGCTGCAGGTTTATGAAAATGTTCTTCATCTGAATTGAGGGCCTTCATTCTGTTTCCAGTTTGTTGAGAGGTTTTATCAGGAATGGATGTTTGATTTCGTCAAATACTTTTCCTGAATCTGATACTTATACATATTATTATCAGTTGAGTTCTTAATATTAAACTAAACTTGCACTCTTGAAGTCAATACCATTTAGGTATGATATTATCCTTTTAATATAGTTTTGGATTTTATGCGCTCCGTTCTATCAAGCTTTGGATTGTAGTTTTGAACTATGGCTTTCTTGTAATGCCTTTGTGCTTGTTATCAGGGTTATGATGTTCTAATGTACTGAGTTGAAGATTGTTTACTCTTATTCAGTTGTCTGTAAGAGTCTATAAATTTATAGAGCTCTCATTATTCTTTAAAAGTTTAGTTGAATTCACTAGTATATCAATATGGGTCTTGAGTTTTGTTTGTGGAAAGCTTTTAATTAAAAATTCTTTTCTACAATATATACAGAAATATTCATATTCTGTATTTCTTATTGAAAGATCTTGGTTAATTTGTGTTTTTCAAGCAATTTATCCATTTCATCTAAGTCATTAAATTTATTGACAAAGCTTGTAACCTTTTTCTTACAGTCATTATAATATCGGTGGGATTGCAGTATGTAGTGATGTCACTTCCGTTACTCCTTATATTTATAGTTCATTCTTTTTCCTGATCAATCTAGCTAGAGGTTTATCAATTATATTGATTTTCTCAATAAAACAACTTCTGGTTATTTTATTTTTCTCTTTTTTGGTTGTCTATGTGATTGATTTCTGCTTTAATATTATTTCTTTTGCTTACTTTGGAAATAAGTTGCTCCTTTTTTCCTGATTTCTTATGGGAAGAGCTAAGATTATTGACTTGAGATCTGTGTTCTTTCCCAATATAAACATTTAATTCTATAACATTTTGTTTAAATACTACTTATAGACAATTAAAAATTTTGCTATCATATGTTTTCCTTTTTATTTTGTTCCAAATACATTATGATTTTCCTTGTGTTTTTTCTCTTCACAATAAACACTATTTATTGTGTTATTCAGTTTTCAAGCATCTGGGGATCTTTCAGATAGCTTTCTACTATTTACTTCTAATTTAACTCCATTTTAGTGAGAGAACATACATTTTATGACTTGAATCTGTGTAAATTTATTGAGACTTGTTTTAGGTCCCAAGTGGACCACCTTGGCAAATGCCCTGACACTTGAAAAGAGAGTATATTCTGGTGGTGTTTGATGTCGTGTTGTATAAATGTCAATTGGATCAAGTTAGTTGATAATGTGGTTCAAGTGACTCCCATTTTTGTTTATATTCTGTCTATTTAGTCTATATATTATCAAAATCTCTAACCATAATTCTGGATTTATCTGTATCTCTTTGCTGTTTTAATCCTTTTTGCTTCATGTATTCTCAACTCTATTGTTAGCTGGAAAAAGATTTAGGATTATATGATCCCATGATGAATTCACCCCTTTATAATAATGTAATGCCCCTTTTTAATCTCTATTAATTATTTGCTTTACTATGTAGAATGCCTGATATTAATATAGCAACTCCAATTTTATCATGTTATACCTTTTTCTATCCTACTTTTAATATATTTGTGTTTTCACATTTAACATGGTCTTTGGGCAACATCATTAAGATGACTCTTGCATTTTTATACCACAATCTCCACCTTTTAATTACAATATTTAAATCATTTAAATTTAATGGGATTATTGCCATATCCAGACCCAGATCCTTAGGATCCTTTCTTGATTGCACAGGTGTGTTTCGTCTTTGGATTATGAATAATCAAATAGATGTGAGAAAATTAGGCCTGATAGAAAGCCAGCCAAAAAATTACAGCAATTTCTTAATGATCCCATATTCTTTAATTCTTTCAAATAATCAAGCCAGACTACGTAACTAGTTATGCCAGGCATAAGCCAACAGTTCATATGTCCCTACAAAAGGGAAGACAAACAGCTCTGAATGCCTCCAAGGAGTTTCCAACTTTAAGCATATTGTAAGCCGTCAGCTAGTCCACCTCATCTTTCCCTTGGCTGAGGGTCGGTACCAGACTTACAGGTATCCCAGGAGACAGGCGTAGAGCTACGATGTATTTTTTATCTCAGACATTAAGAGGAAAAACATTTACCATTTCACTATAAAGTATGTTGTTAGTTGTAGCTTGTTTGTAGATGCACTTTTTCATCCACAGAATTTTGATTTGAGCCTTTAAAATATATATGTATTTCTCCTTTACTGGTTTATGTTTTCCTTTACCTAGTTGAACATAAGGTATAATTATAATATTTACTTTAATAACCTTACTTACCAATCCTATCATATGTATCATTTCTGGGTCACTTTAATTAGTTATTTTTTCTCATTATTTTAGCACAGTTTCTTGCTTTAAATTTCCATTAGTTTTTGATTATATGCCAAACGTTGTCCACTTTACCTAGGTAAAACATTACACAAACATGTTTAATTATTTTGAGGTTTGTTTCAGGATGCAGTTATTTTTAAATGTCATATTCTTTCGAGGCTTGTCAAGCTTTGTTAGACGAGAACAGGGGCACCTGTTGCCTCTGGCTAACTGTATTCCACTGAGGCGATGCCCGTCTGTGTATTCTACGCAGTGTCTTACGTAGTACAAAGGTTCTTCACTACGGTTGGTGGGAGCAGCAGCTATTCCTGATGCTGTATGAGATCTGGTGAATGTTCTGCCTTTTCCTTTCAGGTTCCCTCCCCAGCCTCAGATAGTATCCTGACATACATGTGCTGATCGGGATTTAGCTAGGACTTGGAGGCTGACCCAGTGCATATTGTCAGGGCTGTCTCTCTGTGGTGCTCTCTTCCAGCCTCTGCCCTGAAAACTGTAACTCTTCCTTTATAGCCTGGGGCACTGCTGGGCTCCAGCTGGGTTTCCTCTTTTATGCTGTACCTGGAAACTCTCTTCAGGTGTTAATCTCATGTAATCATATTTGCTGCATTTATTTCATTTCTTCCATGTACTGTGTTATCTGTTTGAAGACTAAAGTCTGGAATCTTTTTTCCTTCTGGTACATTTTGTTCAGTTTTATTTTTGTTTAAGTTAGGAGGGTAAAACCCATACCTGTTACTCCATCTTGGCCAGAATAAAAATCCACACTCTAATTTTCTTATGCTTACTGTTTGAATGGTATATCATTTTTATCCCATCATTTAATTTTTCCTCTTTGTTTCTTATGTTTAATATGTGTATCTTATATATAGTATATAGTTAAGTCTTTTATTTATTTTGACAATCTTTGTCTTTTAATTGGAGTGTTTATACCATTCATGATTTAATTATTGATAGGTTTGGCTTGTCATCTGTAATTTGCTATTTTCTCTATTTGTACCATTTTCTTGCATTTCTCTCTTCCTCCCTCCCTTTCTGATTTTAGTTTATTTAAATATTTATAGAGTTCCAGTTTATATCATTCTGGGCCTTTAGCTATGCCATTTTATCCTTTTTGGTTTAATGGTCACTCTATCATCTTTCTTATTTTGTTTACAAACCTAGTCATTTTTATATAAATAGTACAACAATCATTTTTTCTTTATCTCTGATTAATGTTTGATTAAAATTGAATAGAGTTAGTAAGTGGTATCATTTATCATCTTGAATAATTAAATTGCCTTATAATACTTGATATTATATTTACAAATTTAATGGTTTCTATTTTTTAAGTACTTCAAATGCTAAACAAGTCCAACTTATGTCCTCACAAGGATACTTTACCTAATCATTTAGGTAAGTTTTTTAAATCAAATATATTGAACTTAATGAATTTTAAATATTCTAATATTATCAACAAAATTGGACACATTGTCTTAGCACTTTTGACATCAAATAAGTAATATAAAATTATTTCTCTCTTTTACATGAGTTACAAGGCTAATCTCTGACATGTAATATTATAGTATGAAATATTTGTCTCAATTTTGCCACACTGTACATAAATACACACATATTACTCAGTGCTCTATTCAGTGGGGACACCATGTTAAAGTAACTGGCCAGCATCATAGAGCCACAGGGGGCACAATCCGTGAGAATGATTGAATTGCTACTTGGATTTTCTACAAAGCCTAGTTGCTCATATAGAGCCTTCCTGTGGCCTGGAAATAACTAAAAGATTGGGATTAATCTCAGATTCCTGCTTATGTTTTCCTCAGACTGGGAAAACATGGCAGGGAAGTAATTTAGTTACATGGCATGGTTTAAGTTTTAGTGTTCACTATAATTCTACCTGAGACTGGGAAACATCGACAGGACAATGAGTTAGTTACAGTTTACTGTTTTAGTTCTAGTGCTCACCATAAGTCCTCCAAGGACGGGAAGTAACAACAGGCCAACATTTAAATTCCAGTAAAGAAATAAAGGTCTAACACTACCAAAAGACACCTGCAAAAACTAGAAGAGATGGCTGTCTTCTTTCATACACAGGTATCAATGTAAAAATACAAGGATTGTGAAGACTCAGGAAGCTGTGACACCACAAAACAACAACAACAACAACAACAAGGTCCAGCAATGGGCCCAGAAGAATTAAAGATCTCTGGAATGTCTGACAGATAATTCAAAATAATTCTCTAAAAAAAGTTCAGGGAATCATAAGAAAATACAAATGGAAACATAAATGAAATTGGGAAACCATTCAGGAACAAAATGAGAAACTTGACATAGAAATAGAAACAACTAATTCCGCTCTCCAGAATTAGGGGTCTCAATAGGGGAAAAGAATTCCTCAAAAAAAAAATCTGTTTTTGTTTTTTAGGACTATAGCATAACCTGCAGACTTACAAGAAAGAATGTTCAATCTTCCACCTTTATTATTCCTATTTTTGTTAAATTAGTAGAATCTTTTTACTGAAAACTAGCATTATTAATCATAACCCTGACTTGTAAGGAATTCACTTGATGGAAGGTGGGGTGGAAGGAAAGTTAAAACCTTTGTGGAGTTTTCTTTGATGTTGTTTTTCATCTTTTATTTTTGGCTGGGGTTAGAGTGCAGTTAGGAAAAATATTAAGTGGTAGGGAAATGGGTTATGTGATTTAAGGATAAGTAACTGAAGAATATGGTCCCAGTGAGACTTAGGGGTGGGAGTGGGAGGGTGAGTGTGAGAGAGCTGAACTGAAAGATAACCCATTTTGGTATTTTTTATTTTTGCTTTTTTAGTCTAGTGTTGCATTTGAAGCTGTATTTATCCCCTTAGAAGATTATCAGTAGAATAGAGAAACAAAGAATACAGAAACTAGTCTTTATTTCAGACTTCCTCTGTGTGTGCATGTGCAAAAACTGGCAAGCTATTAACATAAGCTCCGGTAAGCTTAGAAAAGGCATACCAGCTCCGTTCTAACCATAGCGTCAATGTTTATTTACCTCTCCCATAATTCAAATCACATGTCAGACCACAAGCAACAGGTGAGCCTTTGCTTACCTTAATAAGCTTGCAACCTGACTATCTGGCCACTTAAGTGCTACTGTCTTTGTGAATGGAATCAGCAGGAAGAAAGAAAAGAGCGTCAGTGTTAGAGTCCACTTTAGGCATTTAAGCTGACTCCACAATTTATTTAGAAAGTTTACATAAACAAATTCCAAGCTCAAATATTTTTCTCCCTACCTCAGGTCCATCAAATTACAAGTTAACTACTAATTCTAGTCAACTGAATCAATTGAATAACTCATGTGACCAAAATGTGTAATCATTTGCTCAGACTGCAAATGATTTGGGAAATTCCACTCAGATATTTTTACTTGTGTCATGGAAAATTATATATATTAATACTATACACCGTTTTATCATCATTTTCCCCTGGGGCTGTTTAGTAAACTTTATTTTGGAAACTATGCATAATCTCAAATGCACTTTTCATGTAATTTCTTATTTTGGCCATTTAAGAAAATAAGAAAACTTGAGATTACTGGGTAACAGACAACCTGTCACAGAGAATATGCACTCAATTTACCCTCTTGTCAATCTTGTCTATCATTGGACTATGCTCACAAAAATTTGATTTCTTAATCAAAGTTGGGCTTTTGATGGGTGCAATTCAGATATCAGCCCTCTGGAAATCTCCAATACATTCAGTCTTATGGAAGACATGAAAAGAAGAAACAATATATATATAATAAAAAGAAAACCAAAGCAATAAAACTAGAGAGATATGAAAAACTCTGTAATTAAAAACTAACTCTCTCTGTATATATAAAAATACATGTTTACAAGGTGCATCATGTAGCTGGGAAAATACACTGAACACACTGAGAAAAATCTAATAAAATGATTGGTCTTTAAAGAAAGTGAATAAATTCTTTCGGCATTTGTACAAAATATCTAAGTCACTTACAACTGAAAGAAAATCAAATTGACTAGTATTTTCAGTAGCAATATTTTATGGCTTTTGAAGAAAACCAGAAAATAAAATCTGAGTCAAGTATTTTACTTCTGGATAAACTGTTTTTCAATAAAGCCAAACTTTTATCAACATCCTAATTAGTTCTCCGTGAGGTATCTACTAGAGAATAACTTTCAGACAATTGAAATGATGAGAGATACATCAATTTAAAGTCTAGTGAGCATTGCCATATAGTTAATTGCACCACTATGAATAAGTTACTGTAATAAGGGAAAAAAATATAATATGTGACAGTTATAAGTACCAATCCTAATGTTACTATTTCTCTCTCAGGGTACAAAGTGAGTAGGTTGATGGAACAAGAATAGAAGATAGATTCCTTCATTATTTTTTGTTGTATAGATTTGTCTATGAAACCATGTAAACATTTTACATGATAATAAGTAGACTATAAAAATCCCTAAAAATTAAAATTAAAATGAAATAAATTAATCTAAATGGGTAACTATTAATAGTTGCTATCATAATCACACAGAAAAAACGAATCCAAGTAACTTTTCATAGAGATTACTTTTCTCAAAAATTTCTGAATAAATTTGAAATCCTAGGAAATACACAATTTTGTAAAAATAAAATAACTTAAAATGTCACCATAAGATAATAAATAACTATACAAACAAAAAAATAGTTTTTAACTGTACATCCCTAATGGTATACATCCTAAGAATAAAAAAAAAATTACATAGAAATTTCAGTAATAATATTATAGGTGGTAATGATGATTTTGTTATTTGAAAAAAATGCTGTGTCTACAATGTATACTTCTGTGATATTATTAATATAACTCTATAATCCTGTGTCTTTCACAAGCAAGATTCTTGGGAAGGGAGAAAGGAAAAACCAATGTGAGAAGGAAGAGATTAAGTAAAAACCTTTTAGTCCTGATTTGAAATATCAATATAAATTGCTGATACTGTCTGCTTATAGAAAAACATTTTCTAATTTTTCAACTTAGGAGGCCTAGACATACTGACCCACTCAGTAGCAGTAAATACCCCTAACACTCAGAATTTGGTGTTGAAATCCAATTTCCTTCAGAAAGAAAGCAACTCCCCAGAGGAATGGCTATTTCCAGGTGTGGTACAGGAAATACACAAGATCATCTCAGAAACTCTTGTCACACGAGGTAACAAAGAAGCTATTGAAGATTATTAGCTTTGTGTCAAAGACTTGAAAATCAACTTGCAGAGACTATCAAAGATGAGGAAATTGAGGATCAATGAGGGAAAAAACTACAAAAGACTGAAATACATAAAATAAATTTAAATTTATAATGATACTTTAAAAAATAATGGTTTACCCATTGAAAGACACTAGCGAGAGAGCTAGCTCATTAGTTTGAAAACTCATAAGCAATAGATCCACTGGGTAACCAAGGAGTAGATGAGTAAGATTTTTTTATTGTGGTATTTCAGCAAGTTAATGAAAAAGAAATTATAGAATTGTTATAACACCTTTTTGTAACTCAAAATGAATTATGGATCTAGGCATTGAGCATCAATTCCTGGTAATATCAAAAAAAGGAAAATAACCAGATAATCAGGGCATTCTGATGGAGGAAAAAAGCACCTCCTACAAAGAAGTCATTGCAGAAAAATCAAACCTGAATCTTTTCAGTCCTCTACATCCAATTACTAACTTACAGAAAATACAAAAGACAGAGGAACATGTTAAACTACATTATGGGGATACAACGAGCAAAATCCTACAGGACAAACAATTGAGATTCTTCAGCAAATAAATTGCAAAGAGGAAAAGAAAGAAGAAACCAATGGGTAGGAGACTTAAAAGGTACATTAAGGGACACATGCAGTCCTTGTCTGGATACTGATTCAAAGACACCAGAAAAATTTGTGACACTAAATAGATAATTGGAAATTTGAACACCGGACATTTGATGAAATTCAGGAATTGCTAATTTTTTAAAGATACAATGGTATTGTGGTTATGTAAAAAGAAAATAATCCTTTACTTTTAGAATTATGTCCTGAAATGTTTATTCCTAAAGTAAAATGTTGTCTGTAATTTGCTACAAAATAATTTAGGAAGGGGTATATATAAAATAGGATATCTATAAGATAGGTAAGGGCATATATAAAATGAGTTTGCTAAAGCTAAATAAAGGAATATAAGGGTTTTATTATACCATTCTCTCTCTTTTTATATATTCTCAAAATTTCCAGAAATAAAACATTTAAAATAAACACACAAATTGGCAGATTTTCCTGCATACCACTGCCATTCTCTGAAAGGTATAGCACTGGAAAGATTTGCCATTTTCTCCACTTTTCTCCTGTGTCTCTCTGAAAAGCAGTCAGTGCTGCATGTGAGACCAGCAAGGGTTAAAGAGGGCCAGTGGCTGATACATCTGGGGAACATTAGCTATATTAAGGACAAGCCAGCATGAAAAGGTAACCAGAAGAAGCAGCTGAGTACTCTCTGGTTAGGCCTTGAGGTCATCTGAATGAAGGGACTGCGGTTTACCATCTAGCAAGGGACATGTATCATTTCAGCGCTTTGTTTCAAACCCCAGCTCAAGAGTTCCTCTGGTTTGGAATCGGTTCAAAACTGAGCAGAAGAGTTCTTTATTCTAAAGAAGCAATAATAAATGTTTTGCATCACAACACCTTTAATGGAAGAATGGACAGGATTTATATTTATATAATATTAATAGTAAAAAAAAAAACTTCATGTCTTTTGATTTTCTTACATTGCAGAAATTCCCAGTGGCCATATATTATCATATAATGATAAACACTTATTTTGCTTATCATATCATAAGTCAACAATACCTGCAATATTTATTATGAGGCAGCACTGGGAAAAGCATAAAAATATTATAGAGGCCTGGTGAAATTATAGGGTCATTGCAGTTTCATGGAAAGTGGGACTTTGAAATCAAACAAAAAGGGTCTAAAATATTGACTCTGCCATTTCTCAGTTTCTTGGGTTGGGCATTCTCTATACTTGAACCTTGGTTGCCTCATCCGTAAAACACAGTTGTAGTGAGGTTTAAAGATAATGCCTAAAGCACCAGACCTCTAGTATCTATTCAATATGCATTAGAATTGTCATTTTCACTTTGGCTTTCTGATGATTAGCAACTCTGCCACTTGCCTTTGAGTAAAGGCATCTTTGAATATCAGAGCTTTCTCCTCATGTAAACACCTCTGGTAGGTGCTCTCCTACACTGTCAACTCAACCTCTTTTGAAGAAAAACCTGAAACAAGTCAACAATTACCACTAACTTTTTCTCTTATGGTAAAACAATTTTGATTAAAAGTTAATGGTGGCTGGGCATGGTGGCTCACGTCTGTAATCCTAGCACTGTGGAAGGCTGAGGCGGGAGGATCGCTCAAGATCAGCAGTTCAAAACCAGCCTGAGCAAGAGCGAGACCACATCTCTACTATAAATAGAAAGAAATTAGCTGGCCAACTAAAAATATATAGAAAAAATTAGCTGGGCATGGTGGCGCATGCCTGTAGTCCCAGCTACTCGGGAGGCTGATGCAGAAGGATCGCTTGAGCCCAGGAGTTTGAGGTTGCTGTGAGCTATGCTAACACCACGGCACTCTAGCCCAGGCAAACGAGTGAGACTGTGTCTCAAAAAACAAAACAAAACAAAAAGCCAGTTAATGGCTATTTATATAATTATGTTATAAAAACCGAAGTATGTATAAGTTCTAATATTCTAATACTTTGATAACTAATACTAAGAGGGATGCAAAGGTATGTAT
This sequence comes from Lepilemur ruficaudatus, assembly GCA_963574885.1. Lineage (NCBI taxonomy): Eukaryota > Metazoa > Chordata > Mammalia > Primates > Lepilemuridae > Lepilemur > Lepilemur ruficaudatus. The sequence goes on from CAUYRT010060190.1 coordinate 26,985, forward strand.
AGTAGATTATGCTATCAGAGAAAATATAGCTATACTTTAATCCTAATGGGCACAAATACTGAATATTCCACACTTCAGTCATTCACAGTTTGAACTAAAGAGATAGAAAATGTCCTCTCTTCCTGGTTGCTTATCTTTTACAGTTTAATTCAGTAGTGAATAATTTCTTCTTCTTCTTTTTTTTAGAGATGGTGTCTTGCTACATTGCCCAGGCTTGTCTAGAACTTCTGGCTCAAATGATCCTCCACCTCAGCCTCCTAAAGTGTTAGGATTACAGAGTCATGGCAGCTGGCTAGCAATGAATAATTAAAATGTATTAAACACACTGATGCAGTCTTAATGAACATAACCTCATGCTATGCTTATACCAGCCATTTGGGACTGCTTGCTATGAAATATTAATATATGCTGGGTTATTTGTGTATAGTAAAACGAATTTGTTTTGGAATCAGAAGATCTGAGTTCAATCAAGGCTTGTGATCTGCCATTTACTAGCTAGGTGGTTTGGGCAAAAATCTCCCTATGTTTTCTTTTTGTACTTGTTCTGAGTGTACTATAAAGCATTAAATAAGTGAACAGTCTTTCTTGAAAACAAGTACACACACGTAGAAGATTTTATATTTCTGAAACAGATCATATTCCCATCCTAACTGTACTGAAAGAATAAATATATAGGAAAATAGACTTTTTTATTTTCCACTATGGAATTCAGTGAGTGGCAAGAAATAGTCTTGTCCATATTGAGGAGAAAATGTTGAAAGAAAAAGAGGGAAACAGGAGGAGGTCAAACTCTATACATAAATGCAGTGAGTGAGACTGTATAAAAAAGGAGATAATCATTTCATATCTAGACTGTAAATTTCATTCAAACTACGTGATGAAATGAGTCCATTTCACTAACATTAAAAGCTAAGGCAGCAAGGGTTTTCTGCTGACCATCCAACATTGAATGTATGACAGAGGTTTCCAAAACAAGAGAGCTGGTAGTTTAGGAAACAGAAGAAAGGCTATAAGGCCACTGCACAACTCTGTGGACCAGCTTTCATTCCATAGTGACTAGAGGCTGGGCACTGGGAAATAGTATACCTTCTATTGTACTCAGCATATTTATTATATAAGCAATTCAAGTTTATTATAACAAAAATAAAAATAGGAAAGCAAATAAAGTGTTACCTAAAACCCCACCATTCAGAGATAACCACCACCACTACATATTGATGTGTATCTATTCAGATTTTGCATGAACATATGAATTAATATAGTTTTACAAAAATTTGACCAGCCAGGTATGTTCCATAATTTATTCTTTTCACTACTCTTTTGAATATTTAATGGCATTTAGTACAGATCTACATTAAAAAATGTGATAATATACTATAGAGTTATATGTAGTACACATGCTCTTAAACCAATTTTGTCATATATTTGTTTTTATTGATTTCTTGAATATATATCTTTATACCAAAGAATTATGTGTGAAAATTCCCAGAAGTAGAATATTTGAATCTTTGTCTTTTTAAAATTCTAACCAGTTTATGCTCCTTACAAGAAGTACTTTATTCACTTTCCATGGCAGACTTTCTTATTTTTATGGCAGATTTCTCTACGTTAGCAACACAACATATTCATGGTAAAGGCCATAGAAGTTTGGTGGAAATAGGTTTTATATTTTTGGTCTGCAATTCCCTTTAAACAGGGTTTCTGTCAAATGACAAAATATTTCATTAGATATCAGATCCAGCCATTGATGATGGAGCTGGGGAATATAAAAAAGCATTGAGAGGAGATGCATGTGGTCTGGAACCTACGAGTGTATCTGGAAATTCGGCTGTGTTTCAGTGAATGAATCTATATGACTTGATATTTTATTGATACATAATATTTGTACATATGGGATACATGTGATATTTTATTACATGCATGGACTATGTAATGATCAAGTTAGTGTATTTGGGGTATCCATCACCTTGACTATATGTCATTTCTATGTGCTGAAAATGTTCCAAATTCTGTCTTCTAGCTATTTTGAAATATACAATTGTTGTTAACTATAGTCACCCTATTCAACTATCAAACATTAGAACTTATTCCTTCCATCTAATTGTATGTTTGTACCCATTAACCAACCTCTCTTCATCCCCCCCCGCCACACACACACACACTCTTCCTAGCCTCTGGTATCCATCTCGCTGCTTTGAACCTCCGTGAGATCAACCTTTTTTAGCTCCAACATATGAGTAAGAACATGCAGTATTTGTCTTTATGTGCCTGGCTTATTTCATTTAACGTAGGTTATCTCACGTTTTGTTATGGAAGTCCAGTTCCATCCAGATTGCTGCAAATGACATGATTTTATTTTTTAATGGTTGAATAGTATTCCATTGTGTGTACGTATATACATATATTTTCTTTATCCATTCATCTGTTGATGGACACTTGGGTTGATTCCACATCTTTGCTACTGTGACTAGTGCTGAAGTAAACATGAGAGGGAAGGTATATTTTTGATATACTGATATTTTTTGGATAAATACCCAGTAGTGGGATTATTAGATGGTTATAATAGTTCTATTTTTTATTTTTTAAAGAAATTTTCATACTGTTTTCCACAGTGACTTTACTAATTTATATTCCCACCAACAGTATATAAGAGTTCCTTTTTCTCTGCACCTTCTCCAGTGTCTGTTATTTTTGTCTTTTTAATAGTAGTCATTCTAACTGGGGTAAGATGATATCTCATTGTGGTTTTGAATTGTGTCTCCCTTATGATGGATGATATTGAGCATTTCTTCATATACTTGTTAGCCATTTGTATATCTTCTTTTGAGAAAGGTCTATTCAGATCCTTTGACCACCTGGTAATGGATGATGATGATTATTATTATTATTATTTTACTATTGAGTTCTTTAAGTTCCTTGTATATTCTTGGTATTAGTCCCTTGTCAGATGAGTAGTTTGCAAATATTTGCTCCCATTCTACAGGTTGTCTCTTCAATCTTTGTTTCCATTGCAATGCAGAAGCTTTTTAGTTTACTATAATCCCACCCATCTATTTTTTTTTTTTTGTTTCCTATGCTTTTGAGGTCTTAGCCATGAAAATCTTTGCCTAGAGAGATTTCCTGAAGTGTTTCCCCTATGTTTTCTTAGACTAGTTTTATAGTCTTGAGTCTTACATTTAAGTTGTTAATCCATCTTGAGTTGATATGTATATATAGTGATAGATAGGGGTCCAGTTTCATTCATCTGCATATGTATGTCTAATTTTCCCAGCACCGTTTACTGAAGAGGATGTCCTTTCTCCAGTGTACATTCCTGGTGCCTTTGTCAAAACTCCATTGACTGTAAATACATGGACTTATGTCTGGGTTCTTATTCTGCTCCATTGGTCTATGTGTCTGTTGGTATACTAATACAATGCTGTCTTGATTACTGTAGCCTTGTAATATATTTTGAAGTCAGGTACGGTGATGCATCCAGCTTTATTCATTTTGCTCAGAATTGCTATGGCTATTGAGGTTACTTTTTAGTTCCATACAAATATTACGATTGTTTTTTCTATTTCAGTAAAAAATGACATTGGTATTTTGATAGGGACTGCATTGAATCTATAGATTACTTTGAGCCGTATGCTTATTTTAGTGATATTATTAATAATTCTTCTAATCCATGAGGATGAGATATCTTTCTAATTGTTGTATCTTCTCCAATTTCTTTCACCAGTGTTTTCTAGTTTTCCTTGTAGAGGTGTTTCACTTCCTTGGATAAATTCAGTCACAAGTATTATTTTTGCAGATATTGTAAATGGGATTGCCTGCTTGATTTCTTTCTCAGCTAGTTCATTATTGGTGTTTATAAACACTACTTATTTTTGTATGTTGATTTTGTATCCTGCAGTTTTACTAAATTTATTACATCTAAGAGTTTTTTGGTGGAGTCTAGGTTTTTCTAGATATAAGATCATGCCATCAGCAAAGCGGAACAATTTGACTTCCTCTTTTCCAATTTGGCTGCCTTTTATTTCTTTGTTTTGCCTGATTTCTCTGGCTAAAACTTCCAATACTATGGGGTTTTTTTAGACAAATTTATTAAAGTATAATTTACATTCCATGCCATTACTCCATTTTAAGTGAACAATTAAATGCTTATTAGTAAATTTACCAAGTTGTACAGCTATTCACATAAATCAGTTTTAGAAGATTCCCTTCCCCCTATTAAGGCCCCTAATTCCCATCCCCAACTACATTTCAAGCACGCCCCTCCCCTTCACAATGCTCACCACATCCCTCAGATGTGGGTCTACTCCCCCAACCCCCCAATCCCTGGTGGACACCACCACCATTTGAGCACCATAGTGTTAATCAGTCAGTACCAATTTGATGGCGAGTACATGGACAGCTACATGCAGAAAAATGAAACTGGATCCCTACCTCTCACCTCTCACAAAAATACACTCAAGATGGTTAACAGACCTAAACCTAAGGAATGAGACCTTAAGAATCCTAGAAGAAGATGTCAGGAAGACCCTTTCAGATATCAGCCTAGGCAAAGAATTCTTGAAGAAGACCCTCAAAGCAATTAATGCAGCAACAAAAATAAATAAATGGGATCTGATCAAATTAAAAAGCTTCTGCACAGACAAAGAAACTATCACTACAGCAAACAGACAACCTACAGAATGGGAGAAAATATTTGCTCTCTACTCTTCTGATAAAGGTCTGATAATAAGAATCTACCTAGAACTCAAAAGAATTAACAAGAAAAAATCAAACAACCCCATTTATAAATGGGCAATGGAAATGAACAGAAACTTTTCCAAAGAAGACAGAATAATGGCCAGCAATCATATAAAAAAATGTTCAACATCTCTAATCATGAGAGAAATGCAAATCAAAACCACAATGAGATACCACCTAACCCCAGTGATATTGGCCTCTATCAAAAAATCACAAAACAACAAATGCTGGCGAGGATTTGGAGAGACAGGAACAGTCTTACACTGCTGGTGGGACTGCAAATTGGTGCAACCTCTGTGGAAAAGAATTTCGAGATTCCTCAAAGAGCTAAAAATAGAAATACCATTCAATCCAGCAATAGCTTTATTAGGCATCTACCCAAAAGAGCATAAGACATTCTATAATAAAGATATCTGGAATGTTTATGGCAGCACAATTCACTATTGCTAGGTCATGGAAACAAGCCAAGTGCCCATCAATTGATGAGTGGATTATTAAAATTTGGTATATGTTTACAATGGAATATTACTCAATCTTAAAAAAGGATAGTGAGCTAGCACTGCTTATATTATCCTGGATTGATCTCGATCCCATTATTCGAAGTGAGGTGACACAAGACTGGAAGAATGGGCTCCACATGTACTCGCCATCAAATTGGTACTAACACTACAGTGCTCAAATGGTGGCGGTGTCCACCTGGGATTCAGGGGTTGGGGCGGTAGACCCACATCTGAGGGATGTGGTGAGCATTGGGAAGTGGAGGGGCATGCTTGAAATGTAGTGGGGATGGGAATTAGGGGTAATAGGGGGAAGGAAATCTTCTAAAACTAATTTATGTGAATAGCTGTACAACTTGGTAAATTTACTAATAATCATTTAATTGTTCACTTAAAATGGAGTAATTGCATGGAATGTAAATTATATTTCAATAAATTTGTCTAAAGAAATGAATACCCAAAATCCAGGATTATTTAAAATATTACATCAGATTGATTAATGAAACCACCTAGATATTTTAGAAAATTTAGAGACACACTAGATTTTGAAGAAAAGAAAATCTTAACTACAGAGGAAGTGTAAAATTGTCCATGTGCACACATATATGTATGCAGATGTGTGTATCTTAGAGCAGGGTGGGGTTAGTTACATGGTTATTAAATTAGCAAAAGGAGGTTTCAGTTGATTACACTGTAAGCTAAAGGAAAGAAACAGGGAAACAGCTACAACAGATGAATAATATTTGAGATTTCTTGATAAGGACTGGCAAAATATATGGATATTCGAAATACCACGTAGAAGAAAACACATTCTAATGTCTTTGAAAGCAAAATTACCAGATTGATCCCTGCAACAGTATAATTTTTCTATATAATTCCAGAGAACAAAAATATGATTGATGTCAGAGACTGAGTAATTCAAACATGACATCTGTCATCAACAACCCCATAGAGTGCATACATATGTTATTAGGTGGGGGCAATCCACAAATGTCTTTATCTGTGACAATTCTCTTTCCTATTAAAGGAGTTTAAGGTAAGATCCCCAAATAATCTTCAGTAAAAAAATATAACCATTGAGTGGAGAGAGGAAAACAGTCCTGCCACCTGTGACTAAAAATTTATATTATGAGGATTTTTCTCCCCTCAAAGAGAAAACAACTTTTGGTTATTTAAAGAAAAATCATTGGTCATTTGTGTGTGTGTGTGTATATATATATATATATATATATATATATATATATATATATATATATATATAAAATGCAATTTATACCTAGGATGCCTCTGTAAATTATATACCATGAAATCTATGGTCAGGAATACATCTCTTGTTTCGAATTAACTTCCTTCTTCTCTTTAACACATTCCTTTTTGGCTTGCTGATTCACCTTTTTCATTTTGGCATCATGTTTTCTTTTTATTTGATTCCCTCCTTTCCTTGTTTAATCTCTACCATCCCTAGTAACCCAGGTTGGAAACCTAGCATATACCATCCCATATTTTTCTCCAAGTTCAAATAATCATATATAAACTTATCTTTGCATGATTGTATAGGGAGGTAGTATTTATTACCATTTTACAAGAATTGATTATACACACTTTGGGTTTTTTTTCACCTAAAAAACTCACCATGGAAAGTTGCCCAATTCACCACTCAGTACAATTCTAATTCATTCTTTTTGTTGGTCGCATAATAAATCACAATGTGCCTGACCTATAATTTAATTAACCATTTCCTTATTACTAGGAATTTACTTTATTTCCTAAATACACATGTATACACATCCTTCTAAACTGGGCTTTAACAGTTCCAGATGCTCTCATTTCTTTTCATTGTACATTGCATCATCAAAATCTCTGTGTTAAAGCTACTATTTCTTTTTTTTTTTCTTCCGAAAATTTTATTGGGGGAAAACTACAAAACATTTACAGTACAATGTTTACAGTCACAATTTGTAGTGAGCTGATTTCCCAAAGGGTAATTTTTAAAAATTTTGATATGAAATTTTTTTCCAAGAAGACTGTATAATAATCCATAGTTTAACAGCAGTATCTGAGAATATTCATGCCTGTAGCCCTATATTCAATAGATGATAGTGTTTTTAAATTTTTTTTTCTTAATCTGACAGGAGTGGCATTGTTATTTTATTTGCATTCCCCTAACTAATGAGTTTCAATATTATTTAATCCATTTTTGGCAATTTGGATTTCCTATTTTGTAAACTTTCTGTTCATTTATTTGCTCACTTTCTGCTGGATTCTTTGTCTCCTTTTTAATGGGCAAGAACTCTTTATATTGTAGATTAAAACCTCTCTTTCTGTATTCCATGTGGCAATCCTTTTGTTTTACATGCCCATTGTGTATTCACTTTAATGATAATTTTCCAGAACATTTATAAAATTTATATATTTGTATTTCTTTCATAGCTTCTAAGTTTACAATGTTATTTAATAAAATTCCCCTCACCTCTAGATTATACCCATAATCTCCTAAATATTTTTAAAGAGTTTTTATTATCTTATGTTTTAACAGTTAAGTCTCAATCCATCTTGAATTTACTCTTGTATTTGGTATAAGACAGGGTAGATTTTTATTTCCTTCCAGATAGAGAACTAGTTGTGCCAGAACCATTTGATGAATAATCCATAATTATCTCACCAAATTGAAATCCTACTTTTGACATACATAAATTTTTCATATATATGAGGATCTATTTCTACTTGTTATAATATTTTTATACCAATATCACCAATATACACTGAATGTTCCCTTTTTCCTTTTTGCTACAAATGAAATCGAAAATCTCTTTGGGGGCTCTAGTTTCCCTACAGCCCTCTCAAATAGTGTCTAATTTCTCCATTACACTTTCATACCACTATGCCCACTACCCTACAGAGAGGTAGGGTAAGTGTTCTCCCTCCTTCTTATTGCTGCATCCACACCATCTTTCTCCTTTTTGACCAATACCCTCCAGCTTTGAACCCTGTGTCACTAGCCTATACAACTCCTTACCCATAATTTACAGGGTCAACTACTGACCCTGGGTCATTCCCCTCATTTTTCAAAGGCTATTTCTGGATCACTGTCACTATTTCTAACAAATCAAGAATGCACCCCACCCACCATCCTATATCCACTCCCTCAAACTTCTTTTGTTAAGGTCACCTATAATTTCCATAAAGCTAAATTTAATAGTTAATTATTAGCCTTATCTTACTTCCCTAGCTGTGGTACCTTACCAGTTAATCACTTCCCTTATTGTGAAGCACTTTGTTATTTACTTGGCTTCCAGAAACATTTTTTTTTAATGATAGAAAGCCAAAGGGCTCTCTGTCTAGACCTATTCTCTATCTACAATCACTCCTTTGGCCATTTCATCATTTCATAGCTATAAATAACAGTTACATATAAACAACTCCCAAATTAAATCTCCAGCCCTTCTTCTGCCCTGAACTCAAAGTGCTTGTGTTCAACTTCATTCTCAATATCCTTACTTGTGTGCCTAACAGACATCTAAAACTTATCATTTCTATGCCAGGGTTCAGGGAAGGAAACTGAAACCACACTAGCTATTATAATCAATCAGGGATTCAATATAGTGATCAAATGCTCAAAAAGTCATTGGAATGCTAGAAGGTGTAGCCATACTGGCCTCCTTGTTCCTCTTCAATATACCTTTAAAAAAATTGCACTGGATGTTCCCCATGCCTAGGTGCTCTTCCCCCAAAATATCAGCTTGGCTATTTCGTTCCATTCAGGTTTTTGTTTAAATATCACTTTCTCTGATCAATCTACTTTAAATTGTAACCCCTGCCCACTACATTGCCCATCCCTTCCTTGCTTTTCTCTAAACCACTACACTATAATATACTTCTATATTTAACTTCCTTTTCTTTAGCTTACTCTCTCCTCCTCCACTAAAGTGCCAGCTCCATGAAGGAAGAACACTTTTGCCTGTATTTTTCACTGCTTTATCTTTACTGCATAGAACAAGTTGAGCTCATATCAAGGGATCACATAATACTGGTTAGATAAATGAAGACTTGAATTTCATTACAATGGTTTCATATTGTGTTCTGATATCTGGTAAGTCCTCTCCAAATGAGTTTTTAACACATCTTTTTTGGCTATTTTCTGGTATTTATTTTTCCATTTAAACTTTGAATTCACTGAGCCTATGATTCGTCTATACAGATTAAACAGTCCTTTGAAACCCCTTAGATATGGCATTATTCTTTGTTGGCTCTTTAAAGTTCATATCAGTTGGATTGGCATATCCAAAAATTGTTGTGCCTCAAAGAGAGGAAGCAGAAATTTTCCCCCTGTGGGAAGCAAGGGAGAAGCAGGTGGCTAGTTAGTTCCCTGATGAGGCACCTGGAAAAAGCCTGCAGGTTCTCACAATCTCCTCTCCTCAGGCTCATGGCAGAAGCACATAGGCCATTGTTCATCTCCTTTGGGGCCTGTTATGGACCAGGTAGATGAAACATACTGATGCGGGGGTAGCAAGTGACATTGACCTTCTGGAGTTTCATAGAGTTCTGTGGTATATGCCTGCCCCTAAATTCCTCTGCATTATGACCCTAATATGAAATCACATATACTTGTCACAAAGATTTTTCTCAGTCACAGGAGAAGAAAGCTCTGCATTGGTTCTCTCTTCCCATAATACCTCAAATTCCTATTTGCACCCAGAGGAAATAGGACCCAGTAACTATTGACTTAAACAAGGCATATACTTTTGTTTTCCCTTCTCCAGAAATTTTTATTTTTGCTTTCCATATAGCTAGATGATATTTTTGAAATATTAACCAATGCAATTTCTTGCTGTCCTCACCTTGCCCTTTGTTCCACCAATTTGGGCTATTAGGTAATAAATTGTCATCATTTAGGGATGGGATGTGACAGCCTCAAGCAAAAGAAGTATTTTCTCAACTTTTAACACCCAAAACTTCTCTCCCTTTAGAGAATGAATTTTGAAATAAAGCTACAGAGTAAGAGAAAGACATCATCACTCCCTAGGCTACAGTGGGATTTACCAGACCAGGGGAAGGAGAATCAGAGGAGAAGCAATGAGAGGTCCAAAGGCCTCTGTTGGGTCCCAGGGAGAGGTCCAAAGCCCAGGAGTAGGCAAATCCTCCTAGATATGTTTGTGATATATTAGGGCAGGATAGACTCCCACCCTGTTGCCAGAGGACAGATCAGGGAAGTGACAAATAGCAGAATAAGACTGGCTATGTGGTTCTTTGGGATAATTGAGCCTTACACAGTCTCATGGATTTTCCTTCTTCCAAGTGCTTTCTATATGCCCCAACATGAGAAGAAAGCAGAGGAAAGGGAGACCCAAAGGGAACACTAAGTAAGGAATCACCTGGTGACTTGCATGCCCATTTTATTGCAGACAGGATGTACTTGTGGACGTCCCGTAAAGTATCAGTGTCGACATAGGAAATAGAAGAATAAATTAATTGCCAACACCTTGATTCACATAATCTCTTTCAGAATTCAGGCACACTTCTAAGAAAAGGAAGGAATCCTAGGTAGACTCACAATAATTCTTTGCTGTCCCAGATAACGGGATTGCAAAATAGAAATTAGATTGTTTTAGAAAATGGAGTTAAAATTTATACATTCCTTGTTTGTGGTCTGAAATTAATTTGCATCTAGAATATCATTCTTTTACTTTTCATAATTATATCTCTATATTTCAGGTTCTCAGATGTTACTTAGATTTGTGTAGTGACATCTTTGGCTCCTCAATTTCCTAATCCTTATCCATTTATGTGGCCATTTTTCATAATATCTAATATATTTTTGCAGCCCTTCTAGTATTTTCTTTTTTCAATGCATCTCCTCCATGTATCATTAAATTATTCAGGAAAATTTGCCACAGGGTACATGTCTTAATTGAATCTGATCAATTGTTTTAAGTATGTGTAAACTTGGAAAGGGTAATATAAAACTCATGAAAAATAATTGAAATTGCCGGGCGCGGTGGCTCACGCCTGTAATCCTAGCACTCTGGGAGGCCGAGGCGGGTGGATCGCTCAAGGTCAGGAGTTCAAAACCAGCCTGAGCAAGAGCGAGACCCCGTCTCTACTAATAATAGAAAAGAAATTAATTGG
>CAUYRT010060191.1:0-12886 GCA_963574885.1 Lepilemur ruficaudatus
AAATGAGAAACATGAGTCCATGAGTCAATACCCTTAAATTTAGCAGCACAGGGATTGTTCAATAATACTTGATAGGGTCCCATCGAATGAGGTTGGAAGGAATCTTTTATTTGATGTTGCTTCTGATAAATGAAATCTCCACGCTATAGGCCATGATTTTTTTTTTTTTTTTTTTTTTTTTTTTGAGACAGTCTCACTTTGTTGCCTGGGCTAGAGTGCTGTGGCGTTAGCCTAGCTCACAGCAACCTCAAATTCCTGGGCTGAAGCGATCCTTCTGCCTCAGCCTCCCAAGTAGCTGGGACTACAGGCATGCACCACCATGCCTGGCTAATTTTTTTTCTATATATATTTAGTTGGCCAATTAATTTCTTTCTATTATTAGTAGAGACGGGGTCTCGCTCTTGCTCAGGCTGGTTTTGAACTCCTGACCTTGAGCAATCCACCCGCCTCTGCCTCCCAGAGTGCTAGGATTACAGGCGTGAGCCACTGCGCCCAGCCTTTTCTTTTTTTTTTTAGCTTGTAATTTTCTCTTGTGAAACTATGTTACCAGGAGGCAGGACAGATAGAAAAGTTAATTTAAGAAAAATGACTTCCTAAAAGTTTTTCTTCCCCCCAAAAAAACTGAGACTCACCTCTGACTCCTCTCAGGAATGTCTAGCACGAATCCAAACATCATCTCAGCAATTTTATTGGAGCTGCAGGTGGGGGTCCTGTCCACCTCCACGGCTATGGACAGCATCCTCTGAAGCTGGCACACAATCCTGAGTCCAGAACACAGGACACAGATGAGTGGGAGGGTCTTGCAAGGAGCCACCCTGTGGCTGGGAGGAGGTCCCCACCAGTGTACATCAAGAATAGAGACGACTAAAGGATCGTGTGAAGCACACACAGGGTCAGGGAGAACTACTCAAGCCACCAGCATGCTTTCACTTAGCAATTTCACCTACCTGATCCCTTTTGCCAGATCATACTATCTGAACCTCTCAGAACCTGGAGTTGAGTTGCAAAAGCAAGCTGCTTTTAAATTCAAAAATTCACAATCTTAAGGATCTAGAGAACTTTAAGGGTCGCCTGAACTATAACTTCCCTCTTTTATAGATGATGAAACAGATCCAGAGTGACTAAAAATTATTTCAATTTCTTTGATACAGGAGAAAATATGTATTTGCCATCTAGTTTTTTCTTGTTACTGTTTCCTATACAATAGTTTCTAAGTTTAGTCTCAGAACCTCTGCTGGTGGAGCCTAACCTTCGTTCCCATTCAGCCTGCTGTGGGAGGGACCCGGCCTGATACAGCCATTCCTGATGTAGGAATCCGGGAAACCCCTCAGAGAGGGAAGGCTGGCCTGATGTCAGCCTTTTCTAACATGTATCGTTTGTGATGGAAGGAAGGGCTTTGCTTTTAGAAAATCTGCAGCCAGTGACAATAGGTGGACCAGACTAGGGTCTTGGGCATCAGATTCTGGCTCTACAGTGATGAGCTGTTCAACCTCAGACAAGTTACTAACTCTAAGTGTTCTCATCTATAAAACAGGAAGAATATCATGTATTTCACAAAGTTGTGAGTGACGTGCCAACTATCTGGCAGATAGGCACTCCGTAATGACCCATGGCAGCACCTATCACTGTTGTCGATAAGATCATGATAAAACTGACTTTTAGGGGGCTTATTGTTATTTCTGCTAATATTTACTTATAACAAATGTATTAGGATTATTATTATGAGATTAGCTTCTATTGAAGGAGCAGTACCTGCCTCCCTCTTGGGTTTGTATATGGTACCTGTGAGGTAACTTCACTTTAGGGCCTTCTCTAAGAAAATGCTTCACTGTTCAAAAACATTCCCCCTTTTGATAAGATATTGCATCCTAAATTAGTTGAAATCTGTACGCTTTATAAATCAGATAGGTACAACCAGATTACAAGATAACACTGAATTCAGGCACAAATGCTGTATTTGAAATGTCAGGTGTGACTGGTTTTTAACAATATATATGATTGGCATGGAATACTAACTAGGTCACTTGTACAAGGGCAGCCCTAGCCTCTAAAATCCTGGCATTTATCAAAAAAAAGCCAAGACCACTCTTAACTCCATAAAAGAAATGCCATGAATCTCTTTCCAGTGCGGTCTGGGACAATGAGATCTACCTTGACCTGCTGGGAGCTGCAGGTTGAACTGCTGTTTCCCTCCCAGGACTGGGGGAGACAAACACAGGTCCTGGAGGACTTGAGGCTGCTGGACACTGCCACCCACCGTGGCTCGATGTCAGCAGCCACCTCAGGTGGCGAGTAGCTGTAACCCTTCACTGTCTCTTAGAATCCAGACAAGGAAGCGCAGTGTGCTTTAGCTTTGCTTTTTTCACTTCTGCTTTGTGATTCTGTGCTCACTTTGAGGAGTCCTATTCATCTAGGGGTGAAGGCACCTGCTTTTGTGCTACTTTGGAATTAGAATGTAGCATTTAGTTAAACTAAGTCTTCAATAAGAATCAGCATATGTTACAAGATCTTATTAATTTGAGGGAAGCCACTCTTAGGGAGCGGTGCTGCTCTCTGGAACACTGAATCCCAACAGCCCCGGAAAGACAGCATCTGCCTGCCCCCTTACAGCTGATTGGTGTTCTTTGTCAGGTTAGGCTGGGAAGAAGGGTGGCTACTGCCGGCTTTTGAGACTCCTGCTCCTGAAGAGGTTTGATTCCCGTGTGGGGGCTGAGTTAATCCATCTGCAGTCACCGCTTTGACCAGCCACTTGATGACATCCCTGCAATCGAAAAGGATAAGAAGGAAAAGGTTTATTCTCTTTTTTCCTGAGCAGGAAAAAAAAAAGAAAAGAAAAAAAAAAGAAGAAGAAAAAAATGAAAGAAGAGGTTTAAACTTCTGTTGTATTTATGCTGTTCTGGACGACAGCCTTAATCTGACCTCCCAGATCCCTAGATTTCCCTAAAGGCAACAAAGGGGGCCCTTAGGTTATTTTTAATATTTAAATCGAATGAAACCCCACATTTAATTACAGTAAGGCTAAAAAGATAACTAAAATACCAACATTCTTCTTTCAGTGATAATTATTGAAAGGTAACTCCAAGGTCAAAGGGCACTACCTGTGACTTCCTGGCCAGGTGGAAAGTTGGACTGGGTGACCACAGAGGTCCTTGCTGGCTCCCTGTTATCAGGTGTCATCTGTTAATTCTGATCGCTAAGGTTTAGAGTATGTGCAGTGGAGTCATACTTTACAAGGGGCTTAGTCTCTGTAGGCTGGCAGGGTAAGAACATCTCACAGAGTCAAAATCATTTTTGATGATCACTTAGGTAACCCAGGTAAAAATGGTGCATTAATACACGTGTCTAATTTTGTTCCCTCCTGAAACTCCACTAATATTACAGCAACTACTTCTTAAAAATATCTATAAGGAAGAGGAGGAGAGGAGACAACAGCAGTGAAATCTTAGGCACATGAAGTATACTCACAAAATAGAATATTACACAGTAGTCAAAATGAATATGCGATGACAGGCAACAATATGGACAAATCTTAGTATTATAAAATAGTAAGTGAAAAATAAAGTTCTCAATAGATTACATACAACATGTCTTTTACTATAAAGATAAAAGAAACTAAAATTAAAATATATACTTTATAGGAACACATGTGTATACAATAAAAGTACACAGAAAGGAAAGAAATATTTCCAAAACATTTTTAAGGGAAAAAAGAAAGGAAAGAAATGACATGATGAACATGCAGGTTGGAGACCATCTTGGGCACAGGTGGGGAGGGGGAGGGTGTGTGGCTAGAGGTGGGTAATTGTCAAGGTCCTGGTCTTTGATTTTGGGGGTAGGTTAAGAGACGCTAATTACACAATTAAAGGTAACTAAGTAACTAAGCAAATAAATCAAGAGTGTATTTCTTTTTTTTTTTCTTTTTTGAGACAGAGTCTCACTGTGTTGCCTGGGCTGCTAGAGTGCCGTGGCATTAGCCTAGCTCACAGCAACCTCAAACTCCTGGGCTCAAGTGATCCTCCTGCCTCAGCCTCCCAAGTAGCTGGGACGACAGGCATGCGCCACCATGCCTGGCTAATTTTTTCTATATATTTTTAGTTGGCCAATTCATTTCTTTCTATTTTTAGTAGAGACAGGGTCTCGCTCTTGCTCAGGCTGGTTTCGAACTCCTGACCTTGAGCGATCCACCGCCTTGGCCTCCCAGAGTGCTAGGATT
Organism: Lepilemur ruficaudatus; assembly: GCA_963574885.1. Classification (NCBI taxonomy): domain Eukaryota; kingdom Metazoa; phylum Chordata; class Mammalia; order Primates; family Lepilemuridae; genus Lepilemur; species Lepilemur ruficaudatus. The sequence continues at coordinate 4,214 of CAUYRT010060191.1, forward strand.
ACAGGCGTGAGCCACCGCACCCGGCCAAGTGTGTCATGTTTTAAGAATGATGTTTAATCCAATTCTGTGACTTTGGTAAAGAGATAAATTTTAATGGACTTAGCAGAACTGAGGAAGCTGAATCTTAAGTCAACAGCAGAGAACAACAATCTATTTAATCCTATTTACTAAAAAAAAAAAAATCTTCAGTAAGTTCTGCAAGTGGCAGCACTAAGTTTCTCTGAAATGAGGGTGAAGGGGTGTCAGTTAAAATAAACAGGACGGCTTGAAAGCTGTTTAAGAAATTTTCAGACCCCTAGGTCTTCCTCCCCAACCCTTCAGACTACACGTCCACTCTGTGGAGACGTGAAACAAAGGGTCTCTGCACTGGGATGCGAGGCACAGCTTGGAGGCCAGGCACCAGGGCAGACAGGGACACTAAATGCACACGCAGAGACCCTTGCCACCTTCCCACACTCATCTTCCAAACACCTGGCATTCCAGTCTCTATCGTTCACGTAGGAGATTAGAAGACTTCTCTGGAAAACCCAACCAGTCCCAAGAGGAAAGACCTGAAGACACTGACTTGAGTGGTTTTCTTAGAAATGGGACACCAGGCTGGGCGTGGTGTCACACCTGTGATCCCCGCACGCTGGGAGGCTGAGGTGGGAGGATCGCTTGAGCCCAGGAGTTTGAGACCAGCCTGGACAATACCCTGAGACCCTGTCTCTAGGGAAGGGAAAAAAAAAAAGAAAAGAAAAATGGAAAGCTAGTTCCACCTACAGGGAAGTGCAGAAATGACAAGTCCTCCCATGTCCTCAGAGCTTCTTTTGAGTCTCTCACATTTATACATGGATAGACTACCAAGGTTTACCAAACTTCTATGGAAAACTTCAAACATAAGAGATAGAGACCAAAATAGCAAAAAACAAGCAAAAAAATATGGAGAAAACAGATATTATGCAGTATTATGCAGAGAATTAGAAAAGATCCAGGAAAGAAGAAAATAAGAAGAGAATACTATTTATTAATTTCAATAAGGAACACAGAAAAAAATAAAAGAGCTCTTGGAAATTAGAAACCCAGTAACAATTTTTTTTTTTTCTAAGACAGAGTCTCACTCTGTTGCCTGGGCTAGAGTGAGTGCTATGGCATCAGCCTAGCTCACAGCAACCTCAGACTCCTGGGCTCAAGCAATCCTTCTGCCTCAGCCTCCCAAGTAGCTGGGACTACAGGCATGTGCCACCATGCCTGGCTAATTTTTCTATATATTTTTAGTTGGCTAATTAATTTCTTTCTATTTTTTTAGTAGAGACGAGGTCTCACTTTTGCTCAGGCTGGTTTTGAACTCCTGACCTTGAGCGATCCACCCACCTCGGCCTCCTAGAGTGCTAGGATTACAGGTGGCGCCAGGCCTCAGAAACAAAGTAACAAAAATGTAAAACCCTATTTACCAGATATGAAGAGATATGAAGGATATTTTCCCAGACTGAAAAGGCCTACTGAAAGCCCAACACAATGGATGAATATAGACCTTCAACAAGTCCACTGGGCAGAAAGAGAACTTTGCCAACTTCCAGAGGAAAAAACCAGGGCACATTTAAAGAATAAGTAATCAAAATAGCTTCTGACATCTTCACAGCAATTCTAACAGCTAGACGACAATGGGAGATTTCCTTCAATGTTCTGTAGAAAAGTTATTTCAAGATCTCAAAACCGTTGCTCCCCAAACATCTTTCTTAGAGAGCTAGCAGAGACTGATTCCCTAACATAAGGGAGTAAAACCCAAGAAAGAGAAAGACATAGGACAAGTAAGTCATCCAACAGTGGAAAGAGGTAAAGAGAACTCACACTTACAATGAAGAAGACGGGAAGAGGACAGAATTTGGGGTTGACTTCTGATTTGCACAAAGAAAGCAAGAAAACTAAAAATAGGACAATTATTAACTCTAGGGAAAAAAAAAAGGTATGAATAAAGGAAAAGTAATCATGGTTAAATGGTTAAATAGCCATTTAATTGGCTAAATTCTGAGTAGTCTACATAGTCAAAGTAATAGAAACTTTCAATATTGATTTAAAAAAATCATGGGCTCAGCACAGTGGCTCATGCCTATAATCCCACCACTCTGGGAGGCCAAGGCAGGAGGACTGCTTGATGCCAGGAGTTGAAGACCAGCCTGGGCAACACTGCAAAATCAGCTGGGTGTGGTGGCGCACGCCTGTGGTCTCAGCTGCAGGCTGAGGTGGGAGGAAAACCTGAGCCTAGGAGGTGGATTCCAGTCAGCTGTCACTGCACCACTGTACTTCAACCTGGTTGACATAATGAGTGTCTCTTAAAAAAAAAAAAAAACAAAAAGATAGAACTATACTAATGGTACAGGGGCTGGGAAGTGAGTGTGAGTGTGAGTGAGTGTGTGTGTGTGTGTGTGTGTGTGTGTGTGAGTGATGTGGGGAGGAAAAAGAGCTCACTCCTAATCTTTCGTGCAGGAAGTCAGTAGCTGATGGCTAACAGTGGAAAACCACGAAGTGGAGACACATGTCTGCTATTTCACCATGTGGAGGTGAATATCAAAAGAATCAATTAGGCTGGGCGCGGTGGCTCACACCTGTAATCCTAGCACTCTGGGAGGCCGAGGCGGGCGGATCGCTCAAGGTCAGGAGTTCGAAACCAGCCTGAGAAAGAGCGAGACCCTGTCTCTACTGAAAATAGAAAGAAATGAATTGGCCAACTTAAAACATATAGAAAAAATTAGCCAGGCATGGTGGCGCATGCCTGTAGTCACAGCTACTCGGGAGGCTGAGGCAGAAGGATCGCTTGAGCCCAGGAGTTTGAGGTTGCTGTGAGCTAGGCTGACGCCACGGCACTCTAGCCTGGGCAACAGAGTGAGACTCTGCCTCAAAAAAAAAAAAAAGAATCAATTAAAGAGTTGGGAAAGGGAAATGCAGGTGAGGGGGCCTGGAGACAAGTGTATTTCTTAAATCTTGTAGAACTAGTTTACCCTTTTTATGTATAGTTAAAAATGAAATTAAGAATAGAAAATCCCTTAAGAGGGGGCCATACAGAGACTGACTTAGCATCCTTCCTTTAAAAAATCCTCTTTGATGTATAATTTACATACAATAAGCCGCCCAGGTTCCGTCTGATGAGTTTAGGTAAGTATATGCATACATCCATGGGATCCCCACTTCGGTCTACTATTCCTCTCCTAAGGAATCAAAGACAGTTCATTTTCCCAACAGCTAGAACCAATGATTTTTGTCATTGATTGAGCACAAAACAGAGGACCTGGCTTGTGTTCAGTGGCTATAAATACACCTCTCCCAGGCTATCTTTAAACCTAAGAGCCACTCCGCACAGTGAGAGGCTCACAGCACGAGGGAGGAACACGAAAGCAGCCGAGAGGATGGTGGGTCGTGTCTCCCGTCTGCCACTGACTCCAAAGCCAAGCTCACAGAGCACAATGGCAGACAGAACTGCTCTCATTATTTAAATTACTATTTTTCACTTAAAACCAACTGTCCTGTGTTCTTTGTAGATTCTCTACTTACTGATTTGTTTACTCCTATAATTATCAACATCTAAACTTTAGGTAAAATGCCACATACAGGAAAATGGATATGGGCATGCAAACTAATGGGGAAAAAACTGACCAGTGCCCAAAACATAATGAAACTTCTTCCTTTTTTAATGGAAGAGTTATAATAGTCAGTATCTCACACTGGCTTATGAAAAATATTCTCAATAAATATATAAGAACATGTGGGAAAGTAAATAAGCGTGGAAGAGTTTCAAGACTGCTCTAAACAAAGAGATGCTGGAACACTACTCTAGCGAGAACCATTTCCAAAAAAGCAAGGCGTGTTCAGAGGCTCCTCAACTTACAGTGGGGTTACATCCTGATAAACCCATCATAAGCTGGAAATACATTTAATACACTTAACCTGCTGAACACCATAGCTTGGCCTAGCCTACCTTAAATGTGCACAAAATACTTACAGTAGCCTACAGTTGGGCAAAATCATCTAATGCAAAGCCTATTTTATAATAAAGTGCTGACTTTTTGTTGACTATTTCATGTAATTCATCGAGTACTGCATTGAAGTTGAAAGACAGAATGGTTGCATGGTTTGACGAACCTGATGTACAGTTTCTACTGAATGCTATTGCTCTTGCACCATCATAAAATCGAACAATTTTAAGTCAAACCTTTTTTTTTTTCTTTTTTGAGACAGAGTCTCACTCTGTTGCCCGGGCTAGAGTGCCGTGGCGTCAGCCTAGCTCACAGCAACCTCAAACTCCTGGCTCAAGTGATCCTCCCGCCTCAGCCTCCCGAGTAGCTGGGACTACAGGCATGTGCCACCATGCCCGGATAATTTTTTCTATATATATTTAGCTGGCCAATTAATTTCTTTCTATTATTAGTAGAGACAGGGTCTCGCTCTTGCTCAGGCTGGTTTCGAACTCCTGACCTTGAGCAATCCGCCCACCTCGGCCTCTCAGAGTGCTAGGTTTACAGGCGTGAGCCACCGTGCCTGGCCTAAGTCAAACTTTTTTAAGTTGGGGACCATCTGCACATCCAAGAGAAAAATTCCAGCCTGAGATCCCCATCCTAGAAATCATTCCCTACTCTCTTGGTATAAGCATATAGTAGTTCCACACTCTGAAGTTTCCTGAAACTCTGACCCTTATTCTAGGAAATAGAACACGTGCCTACTATCTATTGTACCTTACTGTCAGCCGCATGACCTATTGCCATAATTATTACTTTTCATAAACTAGTAGTGACCAACGAGATTTATCCTGAGTTCATCAGGGGAATGGAAATAAATCTAGGTCAATAAAAGCCACAAAAATTTTACACAAGTTTCCCCCTTGGTTCTCACACCAAGGCTGTCTGGACAATAAATAGACCAAAGGAAGTCAATGGTATCCAAAGAAAAATCACTCAAGTTGTGGTACCTGCCGTATAGTTGGTGCAGAGAGGGTTTCTTTTTTGATTATCTGTAGTTTTGATAATTATCCCTGTTATGCTATCTATTGACTAGAAAACCTTGCCCACCTGATACTCTCCAGCCTTTAGCAGCTGCCCACCTGAACCTACCACCCCTGGTCATCCCGGGTCGCAGGCGGCCGGTACCTGACGTTGTGGGGCTGCCTGTCGCAAGACAGCACGGTGTTGGCGATGGACTGCTGCAGGTGCTGCCGCTGCCGCCTCAGGGTCTGCTGGAAGTCGTCCTCGAGGGTCTGCACCACGTAGCGCAGGAAGAGGACCCGCCCGGGCAGAGTCTGTCCCTGTGGGAAAACGGACGAGAAGTCAGTCTTTTCAGGCTCCTGGATGACAGTGAGCAGCGGGCACTCTTAGATGCTAAGTCCAAGAGAAGGCCGTGAGTCAGCAAATGCATCTGTACCTAAAACAGGGGCTCCTGGGAGAGAGCAGGTAGTTACAAAAGAGGACAAATAGGGCAACCGCTAAAAGAATATCCTAGCCGGGCGCAGTGGCTCACGCCTGTAATCCTAGCACTCTGGGAGGCCGAGGTGGGCAGATTGCTCAAGGTCAGGAGTTCGAAACTAGCCTGAGCAAGAGTGAGACCCTGTCTCTACTAATAATAGAAAGAAATTAATTGGCCAACTAAAAATATATAGAAAATATTATCCGGGCATGGTGGCACATGCCTGTAGCCCCAGCTACTCGGGAGGCTGAGGCAGGCAGATCGCCTGAGCCCAGGACTTTGAGGTTGCTGTGTGCTAGCTGACGCCATGGCACTCACTCTAGCCCAGGCAACAGAGTGAGACTCTGTCTCAAAAAAAAAAAAAAAAAAAGAATATCCTATAAGGTCTGAGAAACCATTTTTTCCTTTTTCCCCCTAAGGATTAAAAATAATTTATTTACTCAAAAGATGAGGCACCTGCAGATAATCAGAATTTCCTAACAGCTAAGATGTCACCAGAGGTCTGCTGGAGTCTCTAGGATTACAGACCTTTTGATCTAGAGACAGCCATGGGAAGTCAGTCTCTCTCAGTGAACCTAAAAACCTTAGGATAAACCCAGCCCAAGGCAACTACTCACCTACTGTCTCTCTAGACTTGCTTTTTCTGGACATTTCATATAAATAGAATTATATTGTGTGTGATTTCTTTCACTTAGCTTAATGTTTTCTGAGGTTCCTCCATGTGATAGCATGTATCAACAGCTCATTCCTTTTTATTATTGAATAGAATTCCATTTTGTTTATTCATTTACCAGTTGAGGGAGATTTATTTTCACTTGTTAGTTATTATGAATAACGCTGCTATGAACATTCACATGCGAGTCTCTGGCTGACGTATGTTTTTATTTATCTTGTGTCTATATCTAGAAGTGGAATAGATAGGTTAAATGACAAATTTATGCTTAACTTTACTGTTTCCTACCAGCAATGTATGAGACTTTTTGTTCTCCACATTCTTGCCCATGTTTGCTGTTTGCTTCCTTTAACATTTTTTTTAAATTATGGTAAAAAAATGTATATTTAATTTGCCATCTTAACCATTTTTAAAGTGTACAGTTCAGTAGTGTCAAGTTCGTATATTCATAGTCATGCAAAAGATCTTCTTACTCATTCCAGCCCATGGTAACCACCATTCTACTTTCTGTTTCTATGAATTTAACTACTTTTTATACCTCAGATAAGAAGAATCACATAGTATTTGTCCCTTAGAGAACTGGCACACTTTCACTTAGCAAAGCATCCCACAGGGTCATCCACGTTATAGCACGTGACAGGATTTCTTTCCCTTTTATTTATTTTTTAATATACATATATTTTTTTAGTTGGCCATTTATTTTTTTTTTGTATTTTTAGTATAGATGGGGTCTCGCTCTTGCTCAGGCTGGTTTCGAACTCCTGACCTTGAGCGATCCGCCCACCTTGGCCTCCCAGAGTGCTAGGATTACAGGCGTGAGCCACTGCGCCCGGCCCAGATTTCTTTCCTTTTTAACACAGAATATTTCATTGCACAAACATACCATACTTTGTTAATCCATTCATCTGACTACAGATATATGGGTTGCTTCTACTTCTTGGCTGTTGTGAATAATGCTGCTATTAGCAAGAGTAGGTAAATATCTTTGAGAAGTTGCTTTCAATTTGTTTGCATATATACCCAGCAGTGGGACTGTTAGATCATATGGTAATTCTACTGAGGAACTGCAACACTGTTTTTCATAGCAGTTATACTACTAATACTTGACATTCCCATCAAGAGTGCACGAGGGTTCCAATTTCTCTACACCCTTGGCAACACGTTTCTGTTTTTGCTTTTTTTTTTTTTTTTTATTGAGGTGGGGTCTCACTTTGTCACCAAGACTAGAGCGCAATAGTGTCATCATAGCTCACTGCAACCTCAAACTCCTGGGCTCAAGTGATCCTCTTGTCTCAGCCTCCAGAATAGCTGGGACTACAGGCGTGCACCACCACACCTGGCTAATTTTTCTGGGTTTTTTTTGTAGAGACACAGTCTCTCTCTTGTTCAGGCTAGTCTCGAACTCCTGAACTCAAGCAATCCTCCCACCTTGGCCTCCAGAATGTGCTAGTATTACAGGAGTGAGCCACTGCCCCGAGCTTGCATTGTGGTTTAGAGTATCTTTTCAGATGTTTATTGGCAATTTGTATATCATATTTAGAGAAATCTCTATACAAGTCCTCTGCCCTTTTATAAATTGAGTTATTTGTTGAGTGTTAGGAGTTTCTTATACATTCTGGATATTAACCCTTATCAGATATACGGTTTATAAATATTTTCTCCCGTTCCATAGGTTGCCTTTCCACTCGTTTTACTCTATTTTTCTATTTTTAATTTTTATTATTTCACTCTATCGATGCATAGAAGTTTCAAAGTTTGATGTAGTACCATTTGTCTATTTTTGTTTTCATTGTCTGTGCTTTTGGTGTCATAGTTAAGAAATCAATGCTAAATCCAATGTCATGAAGCTTTCCCTTATGCTTTCTTCTGCGTTTACTAGGTTTGGATCTTATATTCAGGTCTTTAATCCATGTTGAGTTAAATTTTGTATAAGGTGTGAGATAAGGGTCCAACTTCATTCTTTTGCATGGGGATATCCAGTTTTCCCAATAGCACTTGAAGAGACTGTATTTTTGCCATTGAGTGACCTTGGTACCCTTATTGAAGATCGCTTTACCATATATGCAAATGCTTATTTCTCGGCTGTCTACTCTATTCCATATGTCTATATTTCTACCTTTATGGTTGTTCCACACTATGTTCATCACTGTAGTTTTATAATATATTTTACAGTAAAAGAAGTATGAGAATTCCAACTTTGCTCTTTTTTTCCCAAGATTGTTTTGGCTATTTGGTGTCCCTTGCAAGACATTAACTTCTGTAAGATGAAAAGTTGGTTTCCCGTGGGATTCAATTTGAATTTTGGGATAGATTTTTCTATTTCTGTGAAAAATGCCACGGCGATTTTGATAGGGATTGTTTTGGATCTATAGATCAATCACTTTGGGTAGTGTTGACATCTTAACAACATAAGTCTCCTATCCCATGAATATGGGATGTTTTACCATTTATTGGCATCTAATTTCTTTTAACAATGTTTTGTAGTTTATTTTTTTTTTTTGAGACAGAGTCTCACTCTGTTGCCTGGGCTAGAATGCCGTGGCATCAGCCTAGCTCACAGCAACCTCAAA
>CAUYRT010060192.1:0-19539 GCA_963574885.1 Lepilemur ruficaudatus
AAAGTTATTCAATGGCTCTCCATTCCTCATTGAATAAAACCTAAACCTCTTAGTCTGGCATTTATATTTTTAAAATCTGGCTCCAAATTGCTCTCCCAATTTTATCTCCCTCTTAAATATATCGTGTATCCCTTTAGTTCGTAAAAGCTAAAAGGCATAAAGGAGAAAACAAATGTTTTCATAAACAAATGTTTCTATGTTCCATAAAACAAATGTTTCTATTTTCTTTTCATAAACATTTGCCTAGGCAGTTGAAACAAATATTTCACACCTGGTGATATTCATTTGTCGTTATTTAGTTATGATTTGTGTGTAACCATGAGGAAAAGACTCAGGAAATTGCCTTTGGCAAATCCTTCAGCTATCTAGAAAATTCATATGGTTTTTATATGAAGGCCTTTAAATGGGTTTGGAGGCTAATATTATTTTAATGCAAAGTTGCTTTATATGGTTTTCAAAATACACTAATATTTTAAAATTCTGCTTTTCTCTCATATCTGTATAGTAAGGGGTCATCCAAGGAATCAAATATTGTACATAAGTGTGAGTGGCCAGGTCCCTTAAGTGTGTTCTGGAACAGCCTATTAAAATATTTGGCAAAACTATTTTTGGAATACTTATTGATTAGACCAACTAAAGTAAAATATTTGTTCAAAATGGTTACCAGCAAGTACTATCAGCAGAAGCAGCCATCTGTGAGCCTGGATGCTCACTTTTGCCTTTGTAATTTTTCCAGTTTGAAGAACAACATCTGGAGTAGGCTGACAGTTATTATCTCAAACATTTTCCTCTCTAATACCAATACTCCTAACATGCTTCCTGAACTTCTCCTCTAACCTAAAACATCTTCATTTATCTCAAACCTGTGCAACCTCAGAAAACAATTTTCTTCCTTATATCCTCATTTGGCATCTGGTATCTATTTAAACGCACACGTGGTGAACGTGTATCAATGACCCAAGAGAGTAGTAAAAACTCATCCACAAAGATGATATCCTTGTTTGACTTCCTCCCTATTTCAAGGTGTAAATCAAGTGTCACTCCAAAATGAATAGTTTCTGCAAGAATGATGGCAATAAAGTTTCTATGTGTGGTTCTGCGTACGCCTGTGTATGAAATACAGTTTGAGAGCGTATAAAAATAAAATAATACAGGGGAAATAACTTCTAATACATTTTCCCTCCAAATTCTTTAGTAATATTTAAATTATAATTCAGCAGTTTGAGTTGTGAATTCTTAGATCAATATGAAGGTATAAGGAAGAGGAAAAAAATCAATCTTTGCAGCAACACCGATTTTCTCCTCAGTCTTTGCTTAGTATTATTAATGGTGTAAGATACCAACTCTGCTTTAAAAATAACAATTCTATAGACAGTTTCCTAGAGTTGAGATCACCGATCATTTTAATTTTCTTTAAAGCTGATTTTGCAATCAATGTTCACTACACAAAGATGATGCTCCAGGAACCAAATGAAATTGGGCTGTTTCTAACCTGCCACATTTTTCATCCTCCTAAACACAACCATGGAAGAATTTAAGTGAAAAAGAGAAATAATTACTTAAATGGGTGAGAATGACTTGTAGTCTCAAGGGGTTTTGATAGACCTAAAGTTTCCATTTGAAATTGTCAGTGGATAATCCCTTTCTGTGGTTAATAAATCATTAGACATAATATGCATTTTTCATTTGACATAGAGTTTTTACATTGAATTTACATTTCTGTTCAAGGTTCTTGCTTATCATCTTAAAATGCATTCTATTACAGAGAGAGGACCCAGGGTAAGATGCCTCCTCATTTAACATTCAGTCGTTCCTCAAGTTTACAGGCACTGTAAGCCCCAAAGAGCACTGCCACATATCTACTTCTTACAGAGGGAGAACCCCTTTCCAGCACTGAGTTTCCCTCCATTTGGCATCTTTCTGTAATCTGCTTGTTTTTCTAAGTCAAGACCTCCTGCAATGCAAATGTTCTTATTTGCTCCCCAGAAGATAAGGCTATTAGATAGTACTGCTGTCTGTGAAACTATACGAAACTCCAGAAAAGCACTGGAAAATGGCCATACAGGCAAGGGGGTCAAGGCATGGTGAAAAAAAACAAGGTAATTTCACATACCAATTGACTAACTGCGCAGACTATAGAAAATGCATTAGTCTTCTGATGCCGTATGTCCAACCAGTTGTTCCTGGCCTGACAAGAGTGTGGATCTGCAATATGCCCTCTGATTGTTTTATAATGCTCACCCCCTTCCACCCACCCTCCATTTATCCTGGTCTTAGGTTTAATGCTCACTTTGAAAGCTCTGGCAAAAGGTCTATAGAATCGTTTTGCTCTGTATACCACATACCATTTTAAAAACTTAGTTCCCTGAAAAATGCTATTGAACTGTTTCACCGTATATGAATAGATTAGGGCGTATGGTAGTTGTAACAATTCTTTTAGAAAAAAGAGTAACTTTCAAAGCATAAAATAATTTTATTCTCAGAGATTCTACTTATATTTCAGCAGTAAACATAATTTGAATTGATATAAAAAGGAGACCTGGTTATTATAGATACGGCTTTTAAGAACTTTACACAGTACAGTCTGCTATCTGGCCCAGCAGTGGTGATGATATGAGGTGTTTCATTTAACAAGAAAAAGAATATTATAACATGAAAATGAGGCTCCATAAAGAAATCCTGTTGTCTATACCCAATAGCCTAGGATCAAAAGGAAAAAAGTGCACTAAGCCCTTTTTGTCTCACGATCACGTAACTCTTTAGATAAGGATCACTTAAGTATGAACATTTCATAATATAGTGTATTTAGAATTTTAATAAATTAGAAATAGTCCAAGATAATTCTTCCTTCATTCCTAATATTTTGTAGTAAAAAAAATTATAATGGGTATACATATATGTATATAAAATGTATGTAGATTATATATATGTAATATTTAACAAATCACAGCCTATACTTACTGAGTATGTATTTGTAAGGTATTTATATATTGAAAGTTAGTATAGAAAGAAATATAGCTACATATTGCAAAAATGAAAAATCAATAGATAAAAGTTAATTGCCTTCAGTAGGAAAAAAACAAGACTTCCTTCCATTATGAAAAACATTTATATTTCAACGTTTGAATTGTCTCACCTATGTGGGTGGTATATACTTTCATACTTGGCCCAAATTACCCTTCCTCCCTTCCTTCCTCTTTCTTCCCCCTCCCCCATTTTTTTTCTCAAGAATTATTTTTTGAGCTCTCACACTTCAAAATAATGCTTTTTGCTAAGTTGCATCTACTCAATTCTTTAAAATTATTATATAAAAACAATACACGCTCACTTTAGAATATTTAGAAACTACTACCCAGAGATTCCTCCGTTTTTTATTTCAAAATATTATGGGGGAACAAATGTTTTTGGTTACACGGATTGCTTTTATTATGCTTGAGTCAGGGATACAAGTGTGCTTATCACTCAGATAGTGTTCGTTGTACATGTTAGGGAGCCTTCTACCCATCCCTCTGTCTGGCTCCCCTGCTTGATTTCCACTGAATTTTACTTCCCTCTGTGCACATGTGTGCTCATCAGTTAGTTCCAATTTAATAGCAAGTACATGTGGTGTTTGTTTTTCCATTCTTTAGATACTTCACTTAGGATAATGGTCTCCAATTCCAACCAAATTGTTACAAAAGGCTGTCCCTTATCCTTCTTCATGGCTGAGTAGTATTCCATCCATAGTATACATCCACCACATTTTGTTAATCCATTCATGAATTGATGGACATTTGGGTTGATTCCACATCTTTGCAATTATGAATCGTGCTGCAATTAACATTCTAGTGCCGGCGTCTTTTTGATAAAATGACTTCATTTCCTTTGGGTAACTAAAACAGCATGGTATTGACACAAAAATAGAGACATAGACCAATGGAACAGAATAGAGAACCCAGATATAAAACCATCCACATACAGCCAATCGATCTTTGACAAAGCAGGCAACAATATACACTGGGGAAAAGAAGCCCTATTCAATAAATGGCGCAGTGAGAATTGGATAGCCACATGCAGAAGATTGAAACAGGATCCATATCTCTCACTACTTACAAAAATTAATTCAAGATGGATAAAAGACTTAAATGTAAGGCATGAAACCACAGAATGCTAGAATAAAATGTTGGCTTCCTCCTTGTTTTTAATATTTATTGACTGCTTGCTATATAGAAAGCACTCTGCCAAGTTTTATGGATTAAAAAAAATTTAAAAAGTAAAAAGGATATAGTTCCTACAGTAAGAAACATGTAATACTAATGGTGATGTAGGACAGTTAATGAGGAAATTAAAAGTCTGTGAAGCACGGATCATCCCATGGTAAATGCAGGTAAATGCGGGAGGGGCATCGACTCATCCTGGAGCTCAAGGAATAGTGTACACATTAAAACACAGAATTATGTAATTTTGTTTTACCACATGTGCATTATGTTGTTAGTAAATGTGGCTTTCATTTTTTATAAAACCCTTCCTCCAATTCTCCCTCTGAAAGTGTTTCTTATCCTTGCTCCTTGATTCCCTAAAGGGCATTAGAATCTCTGCGAATCTCATACTACCTACTCTAAAAGGTCCACCTTGGGGGACTAACAGGGTGAGAAAGCCAAGTCCGGTCAAGAGAACAATGTTGTTGGGGAAAAAAATCCATTAAAATCCTTTCATATTAACTTTACTTTCACTGTTTAAGTTCAGAAGAAACTGCTCATTTCTGACTTTCCTGAGTTCTATCTGCTCAGTTTCTACTCTTTGCATGTAGTGTGGTAAAGACTTTTTGGTAACAGTGTAACTTCTGAATCACAGGCAGAGATGAAGAGGGAACATCAGAAGCAGAGTAATATTTGAAAACAAAGAGCTAGGCAGACACTACAGTTTTCTAAGTTCTGAAGAAATTGCTCACTTTTGATCTAATACTTCAGACCGTTGACTACTATTTATTACACCAAGGCAGGTGCTAACAAGTGATTTGATGACACTCCTTTAAGAATAAAATGAACAACAACATGCTATCAAATGTCAAAGGCACAGGGCTAAAATGAATAAATGAGCTGTGGTGTTTTGCTGGCTAAGTATTTTCTGCTTTTTTTATTAATGGGCCAATGAATCATTTTGCTAGACTATTATGAAGGTGAAGTAAAGATTTAAGGACCCTAATTTATAAGAAAAGGAGTATATTTCATTCCACAAATGTTTTTGAAAATGTTTTTGGTTTGCACTGAGTTTCTTAATCTGTGATATAACTTGCCTTGATTATGTTAAAATAACATATTTTAATATAAAAATCATAATTCAACCTGATTATTTGCTATATTTAAGTATAAACATAAAGTGACAGTTATAATACTCTTAGCACCTTAACACAATAAAAGCTTAACTTTCTAAAACAATAATAGCCCAAGAACTGTTTGAAAAGATTTCATAAACTCCATTAATCCTCATAAGGAAGATATAAGGTAAATTCATTTATTCCTTTTTTTACAGAAGAGAGAACTAAGGCGTAGAGAGGTTGAGTAACTTACACAGGATCACACAGCCAATAAATGACAAAGTCAGGATTCAAACATACTCAGCCTGGCTCCAGAGTTAGCACTTTTAACAACTGTGTTGCTATCTCTCAACATGTCTATGCATAGCTCTTCGTTTTCAAATATGACTCTGTGCTGATGTTCCCTTTTCATGTCTGTGTGTGACGCAGAAATTATGCTATTATCAAAAAGTCTTACCCACACTACATGCAAAAATTAGTACTTTAGCTATAGCTTTTACTTGTGTGTCATTGATTAAGCCAATGCCTCTAAGACCCTTGGTCTTTTTAGTACTTTTTCTCCAATGAAGCCACCCAATTAAATCCGTTGCTATGCGTACCCGGCAGGGGAATGTGAGCCACTGCTGTTTTCCCAGCAGTTCACAGCGCATTCTCTTCTTTGGAAGCCCTGCTCTCCTGTGAATTTCCTATGCCCCTCCTACTTGAAGTCTCTCATTCAGTAGCTATTTGAGGGTCCTGTTATCAATCTCCCCTCTATCTATGCCAGAAAACAAACAAACAAACAAACAAAAAGGTAGTAGCAGGCGGCTGTGCCTAAATTACAGTAGAGTGCTTAAATTGTGGCATTAGTTTTATAAATTGAGTTAGATGATACAAGTCTTCAGTCTGACAGTGTACTTTGTGCCACCTTGACGCTGCAGTCTCTTCCCAAGACTCTGCAGATGTGCGCGACAGTTCTTGTTTATGCATCTCAAACTCAGGGATCCACAACATTGTGGTGTCAATTGTAAAGTCTGTTATGAGTAATTCCTTGCAAATCATAAGGCAATGAAAATTGTGAATAATTATTTTTATTCACCAGATTTATATACCAGATTCCCATGGTATGCCGATAATTTTCTTAAGTAAGAAATTAAATGTGTGAGTAATTACAGCTAGCTGATCAGGGATTGTGTTTAACACTGCATCTGTCCACGGGAACATGCTGTTCGTGTGTGTCACAGTGGAGAAAAGGTGGAGAAGTTCTCCATTCATCAGTCAATGAAGAGGGTGAGGCCAGTTCCACTTAAACGTCCTGGTTTACCAGAATTCGTCTCCCAGCAATTGGGTTGCTTGGGAGTCCAGCCCAAAGCATGTAATATAATCTACTGAGCCTAAATCTGTGCATGATATACAGTTAATTATTACCATAAACAAAAGCTGAAAGTAGCTCTGAAGATAGCATTTACATAGATGCAAGCTTTCTGATATTTTCTGATGACATTTACTCCTATGTCATATGTTGAATGCCTCTCATACACAGTAGGGTGCATCTGAGCCTCATGCTAATCTATAAACCTACCCTGGCTCTGTAACTCAGCCCAGGGCAATTTTGTAGGAACTCATCAATGTGTCCATGCAGAACTTCCTGGAATCTTCCTTTGAATCTTTTAAATTAAAGGAATTGCTTTAATATCATTTATACATCCATAATTATGATTGCTGAAAATATATCGAAAGGAAAGGGGCCTCTTAGGCAACCCAATTTCATCCTATTGGTCATGCAGAATGAGTCAACTCCAGCCGAGCAATAGCTTTGGTTATAGAATATGGGCTTCTGGATCACTCTACTTTAAAATGGTATTCTTCTTCAGGAGTTAAGGATTGTAATGTGCTGCTAAATGTATAACATTATTTTTCTTTAGAAGACAAAGGAAATATGAAAAGTATGATAATAAATTCAAAAAATCCCCACAGAAATGTAAAATGCATCATTGCAATTTTTCCTCCCACTAAAACGATAATGGCTTCAATGGGCCATTACCATCCGAGGCAAAGCGAATGAGACACACTACCGGTCAACGAGTGTTTAGGGATTAGTTAATACATGGCATATATCATTGAAGCAATATATTATAGCATCCCTTGCACAATGGCAACTGTCTGATGTATAAATGTTTACTTAGGGAATCATTGATGTATGTTTCATTACCACGTTAGCAGCTTCTGATATTATGTCATTGTGTGGTTGATGACTTTGTAATCTCTGAACTCACTTTGACTTTTCAGGCCTGGAATTACTGACCCTATAAATTGTTATGGCTATTTCTAAATTGTTCTAGTATGCTGTATAAAATTGGCTTTTGAATTAATCATGTATAATAGTCACCAGGAAATATAGATATGCACCATTCCAAAGTTTCTGAAACTGTGAAGGAAATTGCTGTGTGATTTCAATAACTACAATACATAAATATGCATATAATTAATTATAACCTAGTGTAGCTAATTTTAATATGTAATATGGCCTATCTAGAAAATATTATGCTATCATAGAAAATAAATACTTACTGATATGATAAGTATAGGAAAATACCTAAGAACAAGGATGGCAAGGAGGTATCAACACCACCTCTAACTCTGATGTACTATTACTAGAATCCTAAAGCACTGTGTTGTGAGTAATTCAAAAGGCAGGTACTCACTCAGAGACAGAGAAATGATGGATTAGAAAGGCTGACATAGCTGCAGGAAAGGTTGTGGGTGTGGGGATGGCAGCACACAAACAAACATTTACTAACTTGCATTGGACCCTATTTGCAAAAGTCACATATCATTTGTTCACTATCTCTTTTTCTTAAATATATAGGGTATAGTTTAGAACAGCTAATTTTTTCATTCATGAGAAACAATGATACTACTTACATCAGTGTAGGCTTAAGACAGAAATTAAAGGGACAGTAGAACTGTATTTTTCTCTCCTCAAATCTGCTCCTAGTTAATAATAATCATGAACATTTTCTATTCCATAATGAAAGAACAATGCTAGATGTTCAAATGAACAAATAGTCCATTTGACTGCCTAACTAATCCTCATTATGACTGACTGCCATACCATATTGTCAGCAGAATTTTTTCAACTTTTAAATACAAGAATAAGTGATTCTTCAGTCTTTTAAAACAAATAATGTCTGCTAGTTTAGTGTTCAAAGCTAAGCTTTCTCCCAATCAGTATACACAATTCTGTTTTCTAAATACAGTCATGTGTTAACAACAGGGATATGTCTGAGAAATGCATCCTTAGGTGATTTTGTCATTGTGTGAACATCATAGCGTGGACTTACACAAATCTAGATAATATAGCCCATTACACACCAAGGCTATGTGGTATAGCCTATTCCTCCTATGCTACTAACCTGTCCAGCATGTTACTGTACTGAATACTGTAGGTAATTATTACACAATGGTAAACATTTGTGTATCTAAACATAGAAAAGGTACAGTAAAAATAGAGTACAGGCAATCCCCGGGTTATGGACGAGATACATCCTTGGGAATGACTTTAAGCTGGATTTGTATGTAACTTGGATCCCTAATGAACAGAGTATATATGGTGGTAATAATAATAACAACAACAATACAATAATATCAATAGCTCATGTGTGATAATAATGTGGCATAAAACAATAATAATATCCCTATATTACTAACTGTAATAATAAGATATAGAAACTGTTGTGCTCTTTCTTTTAATTCAAACAAGCAGAACATAAGAACAAACTCATATAACAAGTTTAGACAGGAGATAGGAGAAATTTCAAAAAAGAATATTAAATTTTAATCCTCATCAATGTTGCATTGATGTCTTGCTTACTGGAAGGGGCATTTGTGAGGCAAGAGGGTAGGCTGACATTAATGGGCAGATGATGATGGAAATGGTGCTGGAGAGGATGGAGAATCAGGATTTCATTTTGTTGCTGGAGGAGGAGAGCCTACCGCTGAAGTTGGTTTCTTGAAAAAGGTATGTAGGGTTGTTTGCACAAACTTTCTTTTTTCCATCATAAATGGACTTGTAGCAGCTGATGTTCTCACTAACTGTATGGTAAACCTTTGTAAACCACTCAATGTTAGGATCTTGCTCTTCAAGCTTAGCAAATGCTGCTTTGATGAGATGAGAAGCTTCAGCTAATTATTATTTTCTTGTAAATGTTCTTGGCTCTGGATCTTCTGATTCTTCATGTTCTTGTGTTTCTACTAGCGGTTTCTCTATCTATGAAATGAGACTAGCTGCTAGCATAAAGATGTTGCACCAACAAACTGCTTATGCCATGTGGGTTTGTTTATATGCATGGAAGAAACTAGTTCCCTAATTATTAATTTAATTATTTAATTATTTAATTATAAAGTATCCTTATGGGGAGCCTTGGGGGCCCATTTGTAAGTACAGAACACTGAAAGTCAGGTTGCCCGTAACCCTGGGACTGTCTGTATGATTAGTTTATGGGACCACAGTCTTATATGCAGTCCGTCAGTTGATTGAACCATTGTTATGTGGCATATGACTATACTTTCATAAAAAAGAACTATCTTTTTCATCTCACTCCCAGTTTTCTACCTGGAAATAAACCTTTGAAGTAATCAAAACTCTTCACTAGCAACCTGATTTTTAAATAAATGATGGAGGGCTATTATAAAGCAATCAAATCTAGAGTATGACATAGTAGCAACAAACTCGATTTTTGGATGTCCAGATCCGAATCATTTTGTCCCACTTAGTTAAAACCTTGCCTCATATGGAAAGAGGGATTTTTTCCCCTGAAGTTATTTCATAAGACTTCTGTTGTGTTTTACTTATAGTTGAAAGCAGATAATCATAGAGAAGCCAATTATCATCTCCATCACCTGCTCACTCAATTTAAATCAGGCCAACTATACAAGGCCTGTGCTTTTTCTCTTTTCTTTTTTTCAGATACGTACATGCTGTGTTATACGCTCCAGCAAAATGTAATTTAGTTTACAAAATAAAAAACTCAACTGAAATTGGTAAAATTGTAAGAAGACTCTATAAATGTAATAGTTTCTTTGATCTAATAGCTTCTGGATAATTTATTGGCATTGATTAATAAAACCTCATTAGGGAGGCAACAGATATTATCCATTTCATTTAACTAAATGGCAAAGATATATGGCTTGAAAATTGTAACCTTGCAGAGAAAAAATATAAGTGAGGAATCGTGGGTACATGATCTTTGTTCTAATTATCAAATTAAACTCTCCTTTAAGTTAAATATTTTCTCCTGACCCTAAAACCCTAATGAATTTAACTAAAAAGAGAAAAAACAATTTTCCTGTACAAGATTTATATGGAGGAATAGAAAATGTTTTTTAAGTCATTAGTCCCCTAGATAACTTTAATACCTTTATTATTGATTATTTATAAGCTTTACATGGAATGTATCTTCACTTGATCATTCAAACTTTGGGAATTTACTTCCTATCATCTAACGTAGGGTTTGGTAAACTATGAGCTATGAGTTGTCAAGCTGTTTTCTTAAATCGAGTTTTACTGAAACAAGCCATGCTTATTGGTTTACATTGTCCATGGCTGCTTTGTCACTACACCAACAGAACTGAGCAGTTGTGACAGAGACTGTATGCCCCATAACCCTAAAATATTTCTTGTCATATCCATTAAGGTAAGTTCGCTGACCCCGATCTAATTTCCTTCCAACAACTTAATATACAGAAAGTACTTCCTTTGACAAGCCCTTATTATGAGCATTTCCAACATTTCAATTAGAAAAGAATTACTATTGTCTTAGGGTACTTAGCCAACTGTCATTGGCTAAAATAAAAGTCCTCAAATTATCTTTCTAACAAAACGAAAGAAAAACAGTATTTAGCACATTTTTTCCTTTCATATATATTTTTTTAACTTATTTGACCATAAGGATTCTAAGTCCTGACAATGAGCAAAATTGGGAGAGCAGGAGATGACACTGGCCTGGGGACAAATGGATCAGGAGGAGAACCTGGTACATGAAGTAATAAAATTGAAATAGAACTCCATACTTGAGCAGAAATTGCTTTACTGCTTTCAGGCAAATAATTTCAGAAGATCCCTGAATGCCTCTTGATTCAAGACACTGTGTTTTGTTTGTTTTCCTGTTTTTGTTTTTGTTTTTAAATTATGTCCTGGTTTATGATGAAATAGGTGTATAGATGAAAGAACAATAGATTCGAACTGAGGAGACTCAGTTTCTGGTTTTAGTTCTGTTCCTAATATTTAAATTATCAGGGTTTTAAAATTTTTTAAATTACTAGAATGTGGTGATTTTCTAAGTCAAGTTTTTTTGGTTACTGTTTGTTGCACTGTGTTCCACAGAGGCCACCATATGTCCCATTAACTCAGAGGCTGTGAGTCAGTAAGGAGGTGGGGAAATGAGGTGGGGAGGAAGCCCAGCCTCTAAAGTCTTGATTTTTTTGGTTTGATGACTCTACTCGAGTTCTATATAATGTTTTATTTAAGAGGAGGGGGAAGTCGATTTCCAATAAAAGTTTGAAAATTATGGGTTATATGATTTCAAATTCTCTTTTTAAAAATTTTATTTTTAGTTAGCGCAAATACTTTCAAAGGAGTTAGCAAAATTATCTCTGTAATATCAACAGATTCTCTAAAATAATAATTACAAAATTAGAGGAATTCATAGTTGATCTTATAAGTTACATTGTCTAGCCCTCCTACTTTGCTTCTAATACATCTAGAATAGGGACATCTAGGTTCTTTTTCCTTTTAATTAACTTTTTCTGTGCTATAATTAGATAATACACCATTTATTCCTATTTTGGCAAATGAGAAAATGCTTAAATATAAACCCCATTATCTTAATTTAATGTCATGCTTTGAATTTTGGAGATTTTCTTCTTGTATTTTTTCACAAGCATTTGAACATAGTTTTAATCATTCAGTACATATATTTTTATATCATGCTTTCAAAGACTTAACATATCATTTCCACTTTTTATATTACTATATCATTTCATAACCATAATTTTAATGGTTGCATTTTATTTTATCAATTCACTATCTTGTGCATGGTTTAATGTTTTGCTGAACTATTTAAGTTGTTTCTTCTTTTGTGGTGCAATCAAAAACTATACAAATTTATATCAACAGGCTGTTCCATGGTTAACATTATTTACTTTCAGAGTTTTTCAGAAATGGAAGCACTGGGTCCAAGAGGATGAAATATATTGCCCAACTACTTCCTATGGATGATGTAATGATACTAATATTACACACAGGTGCTACAACACACAAAGATCTCTACTGATTTTTAATATCTTGATCACTTTTGACATCAAAGGGCTCAGGGTAAAAAATACAATAGGAAGATATAAGTAGTAATTATAGGGTTGGGAGCAAAAATAAAACCAATTTCCTTAGAAATTATGATGACTTTACTTTCCATTTTATAACAAAGTATATTTATCACTGACTTTAAAAAAATTCTATGTTTGTACCGGAATTTCACCCATTCTCTCAAATATTAAGACTATTCTTTAATTCTGGAGTGATAGTTTGTTGCTATTAATTAAGGAGAAGAATCATACAGCTTGGGATATCATTTATGATTAGAAAAATTAAGAAAATAGACTGGTGGCCAAAAAATGAAATCAGTTAGGGATCTTCTTTCCTATAGCAATTGTTTTGGTCTCTTTGACATTAACATGCTAATATAAAATATTATTTTGTACATCAATTTTATATTTACATATTTACAATATTTGTGTAAAATAATTACATTTATTAATACAAATATAATT
Source organism: Lepilemur ruficaudatus (assembly GCA_963574885.1). Taxonomy (NCBI): domain Eukaryota; kingdom Metazoa; phylum Chordata; class Mammalia; order Primates; family Lepilemuridae; genus Lepilemur; species Lepilemur ruficaudatus. The sequence goes on from CAUYRT010060192.1 coordinate 13,103, forward strand.
AGTTAATGTTATTAAATTATATATGGTATATATAACATAAAACAACATATAACATATAATTAATGTTAAATTATATAATATATATAAATAACCACATATAATAACAATATATAGTAACAACATAATGACATATCATACAATACATGATAAAGAATAAAATAATGCAATATAATTAAATTAAATGGGATATGCACGGCACAAACACAAAGGACTAACTCACTTGAAAACTAAGTCAAAAAAGTAGACTTTTTTTCAAATTGCAGAAAGATTCTGTAACTTTATGAAGATGGTGGTAATACATTTCTTAGAGGCAGTTAATTATGTTCTCTTTGCTAGTGTTAGGTGGAGCAGGAGGAAGAATGATAGAACGTAGGAGAGAAGATGGACTATTTTAAGCAAGCATATAATCATTGTAAATATCTCAGTCTGTACTTTTCATTAGTCTGGAGACTTTTTTTTCATATTTACTTAGCTATTCCTCTAGAAAATCAGATTATTTTATCTACAAACTCAGACTTTTGCCTTTCTTCAGTTTGCCAGAATATCAGAAACAATCCTTTGTACAGTAGTTGAAGACACCTTTTTAACTATGATTTATAGTTATAGAAGTGAATTCCTAGATATCGAATATTGCTACACAGGTAGGATATTAGTTTTCTTCAACGATTCAATCTGAATGTTGCTCTGTAAGCAGCCGTGAGCATCTAAAATACCTTATCTGAATGTCCTCTTGGGTGTACTTCTCTGGAGACCATTTCTTCTAGGTCATGACATTTTTAATTTAGCTGGGACTTTGTGGAATCAAAGAATAGCTTCTGGAGAAAATCTCATCCCTCAGCTTTGTTTTACAGATGAAGGAACTGAGGCCTAGAAATATGCAGAATTATAGGGTCCAAGTTCTATTTCCAGAGAATAACAAAGAGCATAGGTTCCCAGATGCTGGTGACATTCCTTGACCACTTTTCAGCATTTGTTCAACCACTGACCTAGATTTTACTGAATATGTCTATATTGTACATAGCAGGGACAGAAATAACTATTATTATTACAATAGAAACATAAAGCTTGATTTTTAAAAAAAAGATTACGGTAATAACATTTACCATGAGATCTATTCTCTTGACAACTTTTTAAATGTACAAGACAGAGTTGTTAACTATAATCACATGTTGTACAGAGATCTCTAGAACTTACTCAGCTTGCGTAACTGTTGAACAGAATTCCCCATTTCCCTCTCCCTCAAGTTCCTGGCAACCACCATTCTACTCTCTGCCTCTGTGAATTTGCTTATTTACAATATCTCAAATAGGTGAAATCATGCAGTATTTATCCTGTTGAGTGGCTTATTTCACTTAGCATAATGTCCTCAAGGTTCATCCATGTTGTCACATACAGCAGAATTTCCTTCTTTTTTAAGGCTGAATAATGTTCTATTCTTTATCTTCTCATCCACTGATGGACATTTAGGTTGTTTCCACATCTTGCCTACTCTGTGACTAATGCCTTGATAAACAAACACGGGAGAGCAAATATCTCTTCAAGATTCTAATTTCAATCCTTTCAGATAAATATCCAGAAGTGGGATTGCTAGAAGATATGGTTGTTCTACTTTTAATCTTTCAAGGAGGGCCAGGTGCGGTGGCTCATGCCTGCAATCCTAGCACACTGGGAGGCCGAGGCGGGAGGATCGCTCAAGGTCAGGAGTTTGAAACCAGCCTGAGCAAGAGCAAGACCCCATCTCTACTAAAACTAGAAAGAAATTAATTGGCCAACTAAAAATATATAGAAAAACTTAGCCGGGCATGGTGGCACATGCCTGTAGTCCCAGCTACTCGGGGAGGCTGAGGCAGAAGGATTGGTTGAGCCCAGGAGTTTGAGGTTGCTGTGAGCTAGGCTGACACTATGGCACTCTATCCCGGGCAACAGAGTGAGACTCTGTCTAAAAAAAAAAAAAAAATCTTTCAAGGAACCTCTTTTTGTTTTTTAGATAGTAGCCATCTAACAAATGTCAGGTGATAGCTTATTGTGATTTTGATTTGCATTTTACTAATGATTAGTAATGTTGAGCATTTATTCATATCTCTGTTGGCCATTGTGTCTTCTTCAGAGAAATGTCTATTCAAGTCCTTTACTCAGTTTTTAATCAGGTTATTTGTTTTTATGCTATTGAGTTGTAGGAGATCCTTAGGTATATCGAATATTAACCCCTTATTAGATAAATGGTTTGTAAACATCTTCTCTCATTCCATAGGTTGTTTTTACACTCTGTTGATTTTTTTCCTTTGCTGTGCTTTTTACTTTGATGTAGTCCCACTTGTGTATTTTTGTTTTGTTTCCTATGCTTTTGATATCATATTTAAGAAATCACTGTCAAGACCAATGCCATGAAGCTTTTTCCCTATGTTTTCTTCTAGGAGTTTTATAGTCACAGGTCTTATGTTTATATCTTTAATCCATTTTGAGTTGATTTTTATTATATATATGGTGTAAGGTAAAAGTCAAATTTCATTCTTTTGTGTGTGGATATCCAGTTTTTCCAAAATCATTTGTTGAAGAGACTGTCCTTCCCATTGTATATTTGTGGAACCTTTGTCAAAAATCAGTTTATCATATATACATAGGTTTATTACTGGACTCTCAATTATGTTCCATTTTTTTCATGTCTGTCTTTACACCGGCATCATACTGTTTTAATTAATGTAGGTTTGTAATATATTTTGAAATCAGAAAGTGTGATGTCTACAAATTTGTTCTTTTTTCTCAAGATTGTTTTGGCTATTTGGGGTCCTTTATGATTCCATATGAATTTTAGGGTTGACTTTTCTGTTGTTGTGAAAAATGCCATTGGGATTTTGATAGAGACTGCATTGAATCTTTAGATAGCTTTGGATAGTATGTACATTTTAACAATGTTAAAGTCTTCCAATTGAAGAACATGAGATATTTTTCCATTTATTTGTGTCCTCTTCAATTTTTTTATCAGTGTTTTATGGTTTTTAATGTACAGGTCTTTCACCTCCTTAGTTAAGTTTATAGCTAAGTATTTTATTATTTTTGATGCTATTGTAAATGGGATTGGTCTCTTAATTTCCTTCTCAAATAGTTAGTAATGTATAGTAAGATTTTTTTCATTTTTGTCTTATATTCATAGCATAGCACTGCTCAGCTATTATTGATACAGTGTTCTAGAAACTGTATTATATTACATTAAACAACTATGCTAACTTACCAAAGAAGTCATTTTATTCATCAACTATGAGTTTTCCCTACATGGAATCACGAACTATAAAGGCAATTCATTTTCTGTTTCTGCTTACTTCACAATACCCTCCTAATTAAGCTTTTTCCCTCTATCTTTTAATTGTTATGAGGAATTTATTGACATAGGTGGTATTTAAAGTTTGTGACTTCTGAGAAACCAGGGGAGAAAAAGTATTCACAAGGACACAGTATTCATTTATTTTCTTTGCAAATTCAGTTTCTATAATTTTAGCCCTCCTCACTAGCTCAGTGACTTCTCTAATTCACTGAATTCTCCAATTCTCCAGTTCTTTTCTCTATGCAATTCAAAGCGAAAACAAAACAAAACAAAAAGCTTTTTTGATATCCTTAATGTGCTTACTTTTAAAATAAACCTTAAAAGTAATACTTAATCCTATACTGCAATAGGTTTTCATTTAAAATATAACCTGTTAGATGATTTAGAAAAAGTGGTTGATTTGAAATTACTACCCATCCTCTCTAAAATAACAACAAACAAAAACATTACTACATATTAGAAATCATAGTTACAATATTATAATCTATTTTTATAATAGCCAATAGCCAATATTAATCTATGTTTACTGTGTACTGGGTATTTTGCATGTATGACTCCTCAAAGCAATTTTCTCTTGTAAATAACTATCCATATCCTCACTTTACAAATGATGAAACTGAGACATGGCGATATTACAATTTGCCGAAGATTGCATTGCTTGGAAGTGGTTGTGCCAGGGCTCAGACTCACGCAGGCTGACACTATTCCTCAAAGCCAGCCCGCATTCTAGCCATTCCCTGATAGGTTAGTTCATCATTGTCTTCCAAATTCCTCATTTGATGTTTATCTTATGCAGTCTGGTATTGAAAGTTTTTAAAATAGCTGTATAATCAACTAGATAATATATTAACTCCCGGTAAAAAGACTGTGCCCTACACAAATATGAGGATTATAAACCATTTAATGAGTGTTTACTAAGTAACAGATGCTTTACATTATATTATTTGATTCTTACTATAACACCCTGAAGGATAATTTTCCCAACCCATTTAACAGGTATTTGTTGAGATTTCAGCATCTTCCCTAAGTCTTATTCTTCTTGATAAACACGTCTTGTTCATAATGACTGTAACATGTAGAATCATAAAGTCATTCTTACTATTTCAAGTTGAAATAACTTGAGATTACCCATACTGACTTTATTATTGCGCTGAGAAGCCTATGAAATAAATTTCTATATGATTGTTAAACAGAATAGGCCAACCAGAGTTTAGCAATTAGGAAAACCACATTTTTTTTTTTTTTTTTAGGGACCGGTTCTTACTCTCCCACCCAGGATAAAGTGCAGTGGCTTGATCATAGCTCACTGCATTCTCCAACTCCTGAACTCCAGCAATCCTCCTGTCTCAGCCTCTAGGACTATAGGCATGTGCCACCACACCTGGTTAATTCTTTTTATTTTTTGTAGAGACAGCATCTCAGCTATGTTGCCCAGGCTGGTTTGGAACTTGTAGGCTCAAATGATCCTCCTGCCTGCCCCTCCCAAAACATTGGGATTACAGGCAAGAACCACTGTGCCCAGCAGAAACTATTAATATATTGTGTCCCCTAGTTGCTTGCCACAAAATCTCTTTACATGGGCAAAAGATAAAGGAGATTAAAGAAATAATTCATAAATTTGGCAATCTGGGGAGAGAGATAAAAGGAAACTAACTCATCCTTGCTAACTCAGAAAATATTGTGACTATCTACACTATCATAAGCGTTGAATTGTCTGTCAGACTCACAAGAAACTGAGGTTTCTAATAGTTAGCAAAGGATACAAGAAAGGATTCACACTAATAGCACATCAATGTCTGGGAGGCCAGAAATCAGTCAGGCACAGCTTCTTAAATCCCTTCCCAACCCTGTTATGCATTTTAGGTTTTGAGAGAGGAATTCTAACTGTGTGGCTTAGGTCAGCCTAGGGAAGCCCTTTAGTTTTGGGATCTCACCTTACAGATGATTTAAGGAGACGGGCTGTTTAACTAACTTCCATTCTGCAGTAGTATATATCTAACAAATCCAAAAATGGCAGTTTGTTTATAATAAGCAATCCAGACATACTTAACATATCTTGCTAAAAGGATCTCTTACAATAAAGCCCCCAGAAAACCCTCTTTTATCTTGTAGCAAGTGAATTCAGTCAGTGTGTTTACAAGAAACTGTGGTCAAGATAATAATTAAAATGCTTCATGCTACAGGAAGAAGGGAGAAATCTACTTAAATATATGGTATTAACTCTTTCCTTCCCACTGTTTCTTTCTAAAGTAGAAATAAGTTTATAAACAATTGGGAATAAAAATATTATATTCATCTAAGCAATGACTATTAGCATCTAATAAATGTCATGCAAAAAAGGGAAAGTAATTCAAGTACTAAAATACACATATTTTATGGTAGGTATAGCAACACTTCCTTATAAGTGTTACACAGAGTAGGAAAATATGTATTCATTTCATTGTCTCTTTCTGGTAAAAGTGCCAAATAAAATATAGGATGCCCAGTTAAATTTGCATTTCAGGTAAACAACCAATAATATTTTAGTATAGTTATTTCCTATGCAATATTTTCTTTTGTATCTTTATCTGGTAACTCTAACTGGAAATCCCATTGTTAGGTAGACAGTGAGGAATTCCGGGTCTCCTAGGGATGAAAGTGGGTGCTATTGCCCCCATCTTGGTCCTGTCCAACCCTGATGCTCCATATCTGGGGAGGAGGGAATACCCTATGAATATGTCAATTAGAACTTGGTGTGCCAGCTGCAAAAGAATGCAGATCACTCTCTAGCCCATGGACCAAGCAGCATGAGTACCATAAAGTCCAGAAACTGACCTAGAACCCACATGCATAGTTAAGGCTCAGGTCATGTGACTTCCAACTGTCCAATCAAAGTGGTTCCATGGTGACCTCTGAACCACAAGGGAGGTCTCTATCCAGGCATTATAAAGTTAGATACAGATCATATCCAAGCTCTCTCTCTTTGCCTTTCCTTTTTCCTGCCCTGCTGTGACAATGGGTCCTCCTTCCCCAGATAGGGAGAATTAGGATTGGGCAGGACCAAGACGGGGCAACAGTACCCACTTGCATCCCTAGGAGACCTGGAATCCTTCACTACCTAACAACAGTCCCTGCAGAG
>CAUYRT010060193.1:0-31354 GCA_963574885.1 Lepilemur ruficaudatus
GGACAACTAAAAATATATAGAAAAAATTAGCTGGGCATGGTGGCACATGACTGTAGTCCCAGCTACTTGGGAGGCTGAGGCAGAAGGATTGCTTGAGCCCAGGAGGAGTCTGAGGTTGCTGTGAGCTAGACTGACGCCATGGTACTCTAGCTCAGACAACAGAGCAAGACTCTGTCTCCAAAAAAATAGTTAAAGAATTATTTTATAATCTCAGACTGGAGAATAACTTTCTAATTATGTCACAAAATCCAGGAGCCACAGAAGAAAAATATTAGCAAATACACTGCATTTAAAAAGTCTTAATGTAAAAATGCCACCATAAGCAAAGCCAATTGGCACACTGGTTAAAAAAAAGAAATGCATCTCGTTGCTCAGACAAATGGCTAATCACCCTAATATATAAGAACTACCCCCACAAACTAATGACAAAGGCTAATCATCAAATATAAAAATGGGAAAGGACAGTTTACAGAAAAGGAAATACAAGTGGCTCTTTAACATATGAAGCTGCTCAACTTCACTCAATTTAAGATTGACTGTGAGCACAGTTGTGAGCCAGTGCAATCCTAGCACTCTGCGAGGCCAAGGCGGGAGGATCACTTGAGGTCAGGAGTTCAAGACCAGCCTCAGGAAAAGTGAGACCCCATCTCTACAAAAAATAGAAAAATTAGCCAGGCGTGGTGGCACACACCTATAGTCCCAGCTACCTAGGAGGCTGAGGCAGGAGGATCATTTGAGCCCAGGAATTTGAGGTTACAGGGAGCTATGATAACGCCACTGCACTCCAGCCCAGGCAACAGAGTAAGACCATGTCTCAAAAAAAAAAGAGAAAAAGGAAAAAAAAAAAACCCAGAAGCAGCAAAGTCAATGCTTATGATGACAACAACAGTCACAAGGTTTTGCTAACCAATGCTTATACTACTTTATGTCTTCACTTTTACCTACTAGAATAAAGGTTTTTAATCTAGAATCCTCAAACCAATAAAGGAAGCTATTGAGCTATTTTTAATAGTTCAAAAAGTAGAAGGGGAGCTGTACATTTTCCCAGTATAATCTACCAGGCGAATAAAACAAGTCAGATTTGCTACTAGCTAGAATATCAAATTATGCTAATACTGATTTTATCAAACACGGACATGAAGATATGACTAGCAGTTACATACAGCTTTGATAAAGGGGAAAAAATTAGACAATGAACTATGTTAACTAGAAAAACTTTGCGCTGTTTAGTGTCTATGAAGGAAGATTCTTTTTTTTTAGATCTCAAGACCATTGAATATGAAGGAAGATTCTTAAACTTCAAAATGCAAACACCTTAGATCTAGCAATTTCACTTCTAGGAATATATCCTACAGAAATACTGACACAAAGATCAGAAAACTGTAAACCTAAATGTCCATTCAAAGTGAAGGTAAAACAAATTATGGTAGAACCAATCAGAATATTATTTTTTTAAAAGAACAAGACAAAAATCTAGTCTACTGGCATAGAAAAAGGCCCATGAAATTGTTTTAAATTTTAAAAAAAGTTGAAAACTATGTATATACAATGTTCCTGTTCTTTTTCCTTAAGCTCAAATATGTACACAAGTTATGCAAAGAAAAATATCTGCAAGGACACATGCCAAACCGTAAAGAGAGACTCCTCTAGAATAGGATAAGCAACTTCAACACACCAAAGAAAACATTGACTTTTTATGTCTTGAGCCCTTTACTTGTTATAATTATCCTTTCCTTTAACTGATAAACTGTATGAATTTACTCTGTACAGTATGTTTTCAAGTATACATACTTTGTAGATTAACTTAACCTAGCTAATTTTTACATGTATTACCTCACAGTTATCATTTTTGTGGTAAGAACACAACATCTACTGTGTTAGCATTTTTCAAGAATATATTGTTATTAACTACAGTCACCGTGTTCTCCAATAGATCTCTTGAACTTACTCCTCCATCTAACTGAAATTTTTCTTTTTTTTTTATTTCAGCATATTATAGGGGTACAAATGTTAAGGTTACATATATTGCCCTTGCCCCCCCTCCCACCTAACTGAAATTTTGATTCCTTTGAACCAACCTATCCCCAGCCCCTCATTCTACTCTGCTATGGTATTTGTCTTTGTGTGTCTGGCTTATTTCATTTAACATGTCCTCCAGGTTCAGCCATGTTGTCACAAATGCCGAATTTCCTTCTTTTTTAAGGCTGAATAGCATTTCATTGTGTGTATATATATATATATGTGTGTGTGTGTATATATATATACACACACATTTTCTTTATCCATTCATCCATTGATGGACACTGTAATAATTATCTTGAGTGTAGACAGCTTGTTTCACGAGTGTATACATACATCACAAGTACCATATCTTACACTTTAAATACTTGGAGTTTATTGCACATCAATTGTACCACAAAAAAGCTATTAAAAAGCTAGGCGCGGTGGCTCATTCCTGTAATCCTAGCACTCTGGGAGGCCAAGGTGGGCGGATCGCTCGAGGTTAGGAGTTTAAGACCAGCCTGAGCAAGAGCGAGACCCCATCTCTACTAAAAATAGAAAGAAATTAATTGGCCAACTAAAATATGTAGAAAAAAAATTAGCTGGGCCTGATGGCGCACACCTGTAGTCCCAGCTACTCAGGAGGCTGAGGCAGGAGGATCACTTGAGCCCAGAAGTTTGAGGTTGCTGTGAGCTAGGCTGACGCCACGGCACTCTATCCTGGGCAATAGAGTGTGACTCTGTCTCAAAAAAAATAAAAGAAATGCTACTTAAAGCTTAATATGATTAACTATAGGAATCCACCAATATAAAAAAATGTCCAGCAATTTCTAAGACCTAACAAAGGAGACATCCTAGATACCTCACCAATTTTTTTTTCTTGTAGGCCCTGGGCCTGAGTTTATTTTCAAGTCCATCTCAACATTCTGTATTTAGCGTGGGCGTGGTGGCTCAGGTCTGTAAATCCTAGCACTCTGGGAGGCCAAAGTGGAAGGATCACTCAAGGTCAAGAGTTCGAGACCAGCCTGAGCAAGAGTGAGACCCCGTCTCTACTATAAATAGAAAGAAATCAATTGGCCAGCTAAAAATATATGGAAAAAAAAATTAGCGGGGCATGGTGGCACATGCCTGTAGTCCCAGCTACCCGGGAAGCTGAAGCAGGAAGATCGCTTGAGCCCAGGAGTTTGAGGTTGCTGTGAGCTAGGCTGACGCCATGGCACTCTGGTCCAGGCAAGAGAGTGAGACTCTGTCTCAAAAAAAAAAAAAAAAAAAATCTGTATTTAATTATGCTTAGTCTGCTTTGTTCCAAAAAGCATTTATGGCTTCTCTATGTTCTCTATGTTTAGTTCTCAAGGGGAACTAATTTGAGATACCTTACCAATTTTGATCTCCACTCCTCATGACAGAAGATGCTAAGCACAGCTTCTCTCTGATGGACCATGGTTCTGTGGGGCCAGTACTCAGCAGCTTGTGTTCTGAAAGGAAAGAGGGCTTACAGACAACCACTGCGACAGTAGTTCCGAGCCCCAGGAGGAGGACTAAAAGCCCAATACAAAACATCCCAACTTGTTAGGACAAAGTGAACTACTGTCACCGAATTTTGATTTTCACCTCTCCGGTGAAACACCACCACTGGAGGCGGTCTTTACTAGCTGAATGCGAAGTATAGGAGAGCATTTTATTTTTCAAATGCCATGGCTTCAAGCTCCGTTCTATTAAAAAACAGGGAATGCCAGATTAAGCAGTTCTACGCAAAGCCTCCGTTTTAAGAATAGTGTATCTTCATTCCAAACTGAACGCAAGGCCTTATTTCCCAAGATTCCGAGCGGCCAGCCCCTCCTACCGCCCGCCTCCCTCTTAGCATAAACTTGTTTACTTCTCTCAGCCCCTCCCCGCCAACTGCCGGGCCCGAAAGACCTCTTCGACCCACGGAACAGAGAAAAGTGGCTGAGATGCAGGAAACGCAGTTTCCTCAGTGGCAGAAAAACCTCATCGTTAAGAGACCCCGCTCCCACAAGCTCACAAATGCCGGCCGGAAAACAAATGGCTCTCTGAGATGCTGGCCCCTGCCTATGGCTCACAGCACCTCTTCGCCTGCACGTCCAGGTTTCCGGAGTGCCCTGTGGCTTACCCCGCAGAGCTCCCGCCATGCGAGGACTCACCGAGCTGCCTATCCCAAACCTCCGTCCCCTCCCTGACACACAAGACCTTAGCTTTCCGGGCCTCCAAACGCCGGCCTTCACGACGCCGTCGAGCTCAGGTCTCTGAAAACCCTAGGCTCTCAGGCAAACCACTTCTCCCACTTCCTAAACGTGTGACAGAAATGTGGCGCCTCGCCTCGACTCTACAAAGGCCTGCCGCGCGAGAGCGACTCGTACTCACTGCCGGTTCCTGCCGCCATCTTGGCCCCGAAGTCTCCAACCTCGGAGGAGAAAACAGTCTAGTAGGGCCGAACCCAGGGAACTCTGGGAAATAGAGTACGGCGTTGGCTCGCAGTGCCTCCTGGGAAACGGAGTCTTCCCCTCTACCCGCGACGTAGCAAGCGGCCTAAGCCAGTTATCTTTGGCGCTCCTGGGAAGGAGTGTTGCTACGGAAGGAAGGGGATGGCGACTAAAGCCTCAGGATTTCCTTTTGGCTTCTTAGGAGAGAGCTGTCTGGGATTCAAGGAAAAGGGTTAAGTGGGAAGAATCCCAGGAGAAACTCCGAACTCGCGACGGTTGGTAAACCGGACCCAACCGGTTGAGTTGCGAGGCGAAGCCGAAGTCAACGGCTTCCCACTCTGGTCCGCCCCCTTCCCTTACGCTGATTGGTAGCTGCAGGCTTCGCTAGCTGATTGGCCGAACGAACGCCGCGCGTAATTTAAAATATTTATCGGTGGCAAAGCTGTCCCTCGTGGGCGGAGTTGTGCTCTCCGGCTGAGAAAGTCCAGGTTCGGCGACGGGGCGTGAGCGGGCCAGTACCCGAGGAGAAGCAAGTGTCACGTCTTCGGGTGAGTGTCCGGTTGCGCTGGAGCCCGTGTTACCAGCTTTTGCCTGCGCGGAACAGGCCTTCAGAAAGCAGAGCTGCAGCCACCTCTTTTTCTTAGTAGCGCACTGTGGGCCCTGGGTGAGGTTGGAGGAGCCTGGGGATCCTGACACCACCTCCACAGCAACGGCGGGCGAGGCACCCTCTCGGAGCGTTGCCTTCTGCTTTTGGAACGAGGTAGCTGTGGTTGATTCCCGTCCGTGTTCAGAAATGCCGCCTTAAACGGAATTAAATAATTAACTCGTTCTCTCCTTCCCTTACGCTTTGCTAGTAGTTGGAGGGAAAAGGGAGTAGTAACTCAGTCAGCAGGACCCGGTGTCCTGGGGCCAAGGAATTGTTTCTTACCTAGAATTCTCAGCCCCTCCCGTCCCTTACTTCTGCGGACCCCAACCTCCGGGCTGCGGACCGATGCGGGTCCGCCGCCTGTTAGGTGAGCCACAGAGCTCAGCGCTACCCCGCCCCTCGACCGCCGTCCGTGGAAAAATTGCCTTCCATGAAACTTAGGGACGGGGTGGGGCGGTGGGGGTCGCACAGCAGGTGAGTGGCGGACGGGTCAGCGAGCAAGCAAGTGAAGCTTCGTCTGTATTTACAGCCTCACCCCGTCGCTGGCATCACCCACCTCCTGAGCTCCACCTCCCCCACCCCCAGACACTACCCCCACCCCCTGTCCGTGGAAAAATTGTCTTCCATGAAACCGGTCCCCGGTGCCAAAATGGTTGGGGACCACTGCTTGATGGTTCTTCTCCCTACCCACTCCTGTCTCTTTTTAGACCTGGGCTTCCCCTGCCGTTATGTCACAAGGGATCCTTTCTCCGCCAGCCGGCTTGCTGTCCGATGAGGATGTCGTAGTCTCCCCCATGTTTGAGTCCACAGCTGCAGATTTGGGGTCTGTGATACGCAAGGACCTACTGTCAGACTGCTCTGTCATCTCCGCCTCCCTGGAGGACAGGCAGCAGGTAAAGGAATTGGGGAGTGGCTTGGGGCAGAACGTGATATCCTCAGCCTAATAGTTGTCCATACAGTATTGCATGAGGTCAAAGACCAGCAATACTGAAGGTCTGAGAGATCTGTTTAAAATTAAGGGCATGGCGAGTAAATGTAGAGTTGTGTGTTCGTAAGCACTATTATTTGCATTGCATTAATGAAATACCCTCAAGTGCGTGCTCTCCAGTTAATCTCTGACGGAAGGATAATAGTTGTCTCTTCTTCATCATGAGGCCCAGTTGTGTTAAATAATTTACACAAGTCATACTGACATTAAGTAGGTGGAATGTACATTTAGATTTTATTAGTATCAACCATACCTTCCACTTATTGAGCCGTGCTTTCTGCTAGGCCAGGGTTTTTCAGTCTCAGCATTACTGATGTTGGGGCCAGATAATTCTTTGTTATAGGGCACTTTCCTGTGCACTGTAAGATGTTGAGCAGCATTTCTGGACTCTACCCACTAAATGTCCCACTTTTGAAAACCAAAAAATGTCTCCAGACATTGCTAAATGGCCCTTGTAGGTGAAAATGACCCTGGTCAAGAACCACTGAACTAGGCCCTATGCTAAGCATTAACATACATTGGTACATTTTTATCCTGTTATAGATTTTCTCTTAGAAACTTATAAAGTTCCATGAAAGCAGAGTCTTTGATAGTGTCCCTCACTATGGATTGCCAGAGCCTCTCAATATTTCTGAGCCATAGTAAGCACTCTATAAATATCTATTAAATGAATGAGGTGGGTGCTATTATTAACCCATTCTACAGGTTAGGAAACTGAGGCAAAGAGAATTTAAGGAACTTGGGACTCAAATTCAGGTGTGTCTGCCTCCAGGGTGCTTAACTGCTATGCTTTGCTTTAGTATCACATACTGATTTTCATACCAGTCAACCAATTCTAATTCACATCATTAGTGTGGCAAGCCAGGTTTACAGGACAATGATGAGACAGGGAAGGGTAACAAAGTAGTAAAAAAGTCCACGTGGGTTGGAATGATTATGGACCCAAAGAGTAGCTGCACAGAGACACTTGAGTGGGACTGGGTTAGTGCTACCGCGATTCCTAGGAGCTGTGCTGTGCTTGCTCACTTGCTCGGAAGTAACTACTGAGTTTAACCTGTGGTTGTGGGCTGGAATTTTGCCACAGGTTACATCTGAGGACAGTACAGAGAAGGTGAAAGTATACCTGAGGGTCAGACCCTTGTTACCTTTAGAGTTGGAACGACAGGAGGATCAGGTGAGTGTCTAAGGAGGGAGGATTTAGGGTGGAATGATGCGGTACAGAAGAGATTTCCAGGAATGTTTCCTTCTGTAACAACTGTATTTTCCCCCTTCTCAGGGTTGTGTCCATATTGAGAATGTGGAGACGCTTATTCTACAAGCACCCAAGGATTCCTTTGCCTTGAAGAGCAATGAGCGGGGAATTGGTCAAGCCACTCACAGGTTTACCTTTTCCCAGGTATGGGAGGGTACTGGTCTGTGAATAAGGGACCAACATTTAGGGGCAATTTATTCCCTCTTTGGAGGAGGAGGTTTTCCACTCAACTGTGAGTTCCTTATATATGTACATCTATAATTTTGGAGGGCCTTAAGTATGTGTTATTCAATGTGTCCAATAATTTATGTGCATTAATTCCCAACAATTCTGTTATTTTTATATTGTTATCCCTATTTTCCTGACAAGAATACTGTGGATCAGTGAAGGTAATATTGCTAAAGCCACATAGCTAGAGTTAGATCCACCGATCTCTAAAAGCCACACTTGTGACCATTATATTGGCCCATTGTGTGTGTACAGCATCAGGCTTAGTGCAGTACATAGCATTCCTTAAGCCTGTTGATTTGGGTGATAGATGGACTAGCAAAGAATGGTTGAATCATCAGTGTTTAGGGAACAGCTGACAGAACAGAAAGAAGAATCTGCTTGAGTGGTTTCCAGAGCCAACCACTCAGGAAGGGATACATCTGCTGCCTCTGCTCAGGAGGCAAGTGGGAGATGAAGGATGGGCCTCTGAGAAATTGGGTCTGTCTCTAGATCTTTGGGCCAGAAGTGGGACAAGCATCCTTCTTCAACCTGACCGTGAAGGAGATGGTAAAAGATGTACTCAAAGGGCAGAACTGGCTCATCTATACATATGGAGTCACCAACTCCGGGAAAACCCACACAATTCAAGGTGAGTTGAAAGGCTTCACGGGACTGCTTATTGGCCTGTAGTGGTGATGTCTACCTTTTAATGCTCTGAGTTAGGGGGAGAAAGGCACTTGCCTCAGCTGTCCATCTTTTGTATGCCTGCAGGTACCATCAAGGATGGAGGGATTCTCCCACGTTCCCTGGCTCTGATCTTTAATAGCCTCCAAGGCCAACTTCATCCAACACCTGATCTGAAGCCAGTACTCTCCAATGAGGTAATCTGGCTAGACAGCAAGCAGATGCGACAGGAGGAAATAAAGAAGTTTTCCTTGCTAAATGGAGGCCTCCAAGAGGTAAAGTGTTGGCATCCATGGAGGCAGAGGCAGGAGGTACAAATGTCAGGAAAGTTTTGTGCTTACCTTCTCCCGTGCTCCTCTAGGAGGAGCTGTCCACCTCCTTGAAGAGGAGTGTCTACATTGAAAGTCGGATGGGTACCAGCGCCAGCTTTGACAGTGGCATTGCTGGGCTCTCTTCCACCAGTCAGTTTACCAGCAGTAGCCACCTGGATGGTATGTACCAGGACTGGGCTCTGTGCCAAATAATAGTAGGAACCCAGTCCCTGTTCCCAACAGCTACCAGGGGTGCAGACCAGAGATTGCAACCTGAGCTCCACCTTCCAAAGCGCCTGCAGGCCAAAGAGGTGATGGCCTGCTCCTAGGGTTGATGCTCTGTACATTGGCTTCTTCCCCAGAAACAAGTCACCAATGGGCACAGCCAGACACTGCCCCAGTAAGTGTACCAGCAGACATTCGCTTCTCTATCTGGATCTCCTTCTTTGAGATCTACAACGAACTGCTTTATGACCTGTTAGAACCGCCTAGCCAGCAGCGCAAGAGGCAGACTCTGCGACTCTGTGAGGATCAAAATGGCAACCCCTATGTGAAAGGTATGAGAGTGTGGGGAGGCTGGCATGATCTCTAGAGAATTGGGGAGAGAGTAGGAAAAAAGCTGGGTGTTCCCATCTTATGCCCTTCTCTCCTTTCGCCTCAGATCTCAATTGGATTCATGTTCAAGATGCTGAGGAGGCTTGGAAACTCCTGAAAGTGGGTCGTAAGAACCAGAGCTTTGCCAGCACCCACCTGAACCAGAACTCCAGCCGCAGGTGAGTGAGTTATGAGAATAAACCCTTCACTGTGTTCCAGGAAACATTAGTCCTCTGCCTGATCATGGAAGATGTGAATGACCTTTCTCTTTTTCTTAACTTCTAGTCATAGCATCTTCTCAATCCGGATCCTGCACCTTCAGGGGGAAGGGGATATAATCCCTAAGATCAGCGAGTAAGTTTTCAATTTAGAAATTTGGGCTTCTTGGTTTAAAATGATAGTTCAGGGAGCATGGAGGAGGTCCTCAGAGGAATTACTATTTCTCCTTCCTTGTGTACAGAGACTCTTGGTGGGCCCTCCCCTCTAGAACTATACAAAGGGCCGGAAGGCTCATAACATGTGAGGTCTTTATGTGTGTGCATCATTCTAGGCTGTCACTCTGTGATCTGGCTGGCTCAGAGCGCTGCAAAGATCAGAAGAGTGGTGAACGGCTGAAGGAAGCAGGAAACATTAACACTTCTCTGCATACCCTGGGCCGCTGTATTGCTGCCCTGCGCCAAAACCAGCAGAACCGGTGAGCTTTTAACTGTAAGCTCTGGGATGGCCTGGGGCTCTGGAGTTTGCTAAGAGGCTTCCTGGTCACCACTGGGGACAATGTTGGCATACCCCAAGGGCTGGAGTTCTGCCAATAGCTCTATTATCTCTGATTCTCTGCCAGGTCAAAGCAGAACCTGGTTCCCTTCCGTGACAGCAAGTTGACTAGAGTGTTCCAGGGCTTCTTCACAGGCCGAGGCCGTTCCTGCATGATTGTCAATGTGAATCCCTGTGCATCTACCTATGATGAGACTCTACACGTGGCCAAGTTCTCAGCCATTGCTAGCCAGGTGAGAAGCTATAGGTGTGATGGTTGTGTTCACTTTGAGCTGGTAACTTTAAGAAAGTTACTAGGGACTAGTTATGGAGTCAATAATGATTTTTTCCCCCTCCAGCTTGTGCATGCCCCACCTGTGCAACTGGGATTCCCATCCCTGCATTCGTTCATCAAGGAACATAGTCTTCGGGCATCCCCCAGCTTAGAGAAAGGGGCTAAGGCAGACCCAGGCCTTGATGATGACATTGAAAATGAAGCTGACATCTCCATGTATAGCAGGGAGGTGAGGATACAAAGCTTTGATACAGCCACTTAACGGCTATGCATTTTCCATGCTGCCTTCCACGTGGGCTTGTACCATTTTGGGGGATGGGCATCTGATGACCTCTGACATGTGCATCCCTCCTAGGAGCTCCTACAGGTGGTAGAAGCCATGAAAGCACTGCTCTTGAAAGAAAGACAGGAAAAGTTGCAGCTGGAGATGCAGCTCCGTGAAGAAATTTGCAATGAGATGGTGGAACAGATGCAGCAGCGGGAACAGTGGTGCAGGTCCTGACTGAACGACCCCTTTTGCTCTGTCACATGGGACAGAGGGACTGGCATGCAGTTGTGTCTCAAGATCTGTCTTCCAAATTCACTCCTGAGAATCTTCACTCACTCTTTTTTTTTTGTCTAACAGTGAACATTTGGACACCCAAAAGGAACTATTGGAGGAGATGTATGAAGAGAAACTAAAGATCCTCAAGGAGTCACTGACAAGTTTTTACCAAGAAGAGATTCAGGTAAGTTGCCCTGAACCAGCCTCAACTAGCGGCTGAAATTTCCACTGCTAGCTTGCCTGAGGTAAACAGATTTTGTAAACTCTGGTAAAGACAGGAATGTATAACTCACATTTCTCTATTTCCCTTAGTGCTTTATAGATAGATATGCAATCTATGTTTGGTGAATTAAGGGTTTAGCTGGCCAGGAAATGGTATAAGTGCTGGCAAACAGGATTTCGAGGCATGAGTGTCAGGAAGTATTTTTGTTCCTTCGTTCAGTCATCTGTTCCTGCACTGTTTGTCTGACTCTGGATAGAACTGTACTCTCTGCTTCCCTCTTAGGAGCGGGATGAAAAGATTGAAGAGCTAGCAGCTCTCTTGCAGGAAGCCAGACAGCAGCCAGTGGCCCATCAGCAATCAGGGTCTGAATTGTCCCTACGACGGTCACAAAGGTTGGCAGCTTCTGCCTCTACCCAGCAGCTCGAGGATGTTAAAGCTAAATTACAACAGTGCAAAGCAGAGCTAAACTCCACCACTGAAGGTGAGGAAGGAGAGAAGGCAGCATAACAGTAGGTCAGGGAAGAACTGTTACTCAACTATTACCTGAGCCTTCTGACTCCCACTCCAGCATATTTTCCTTAATTGTGAGCTACATCCCCCTGACCTTTTACTCTAGGATGTACATGGCCTCGCTTTTCATATTTGGGACAAGCTGTTAACTCAGTTAAAGAGGTAAGTCTAAGGCTAGAAAAACTCTATATTTAAGTTTCCTGTTTCCTTCTCTCAGAGCTGCAGAAGTATCAGAAAATGTTAGAACCACCACCCTCAGCCAAGCCCTTCACCACTGATGTGGATAAGAAGTTAGAGGAGGGCCAGAAGGTAATTACATTTCTCTGCTACCAAAGCTCTTATCTAGGTAATTTCCAACATCTAACATTCTTTATCACTGGTTCACGTGAGGGCAAGACGGTTTTCTGTGCACAGTCCTGGAGAGTGGCTGTTTCTCTCGGCTGACTAGCTTTTCTAGTTTTACTTCTGTTCATATAGCTACTCAACTCCTCTAGATCACTACCCTGGTTGATCTTGGAATCACATTCTGATTCCTACTCCCCCTTTCTCAGAATATAAGGCTGCTTCGGACAGAACTTCAGAAACTCGGTGAATCTCTCCAAGCAGCAGAAAGAGCCTGTTGCCACAGCACTGGGGCAGGAAAACTCCGTCAAGCCTTGACCACTTGTGATGACATCTTAATCAAACAGGTTAGGGCAGCATGTATGCCCCTCCTCTCCTACCAGCCTACTCTAGTGTGTGTATATATACATACACATACATGTATGTACGTATATATGTATATATAGATGCTACTATATTTCATCTAAGATGCCACTGATTATTTTATGCCATTATTTTATGTACTAGTAAGAAAAAAGTATTAACAATTACTCTATGACATTTCTCATCAATAAGATACATCTTGATTCCAGAGATGTTAAAATGTTAAGGAAAAGTGCACATCTTAGAACTTAGGCTCTTGAAAGTTAAATAAACTTATTCAAGCTTCTATAACCTTATGTGTTAGAAAATGTCCTATTCAGCACTGCTTATGTTTTGGTCTCAAAAGAAAATACTCGCTGTTAAGTTATAAGCTCTGACCTTAAAGAGTTCATCTTTGAAGAAACAGTTGTTACTAGGAACTAATAATGGATGATAAGTATGACCTTGCCTTCTTGTTTTTCTAATATACCAGACAGAAATGTGTTTTCTGGAACTTTATTGATCTTCCTTAGGACCAGACCCTGGCTGAGCTGCAGAATAACATGATGCTAGTGAAACTAGACCTTCGGAAGAAGGCAGCGTGCATTGCTGAGCAGTATCATACGGTGCTTAAACTCCAAGGCCAGGCTTCTGCCAAAAAGCGCCTTGGTGCCAACCAGGAAAACCAGCAACCAAACCAGCAACCCCCAGGGAAGAAACCGTTCCTTCGAAACTTACTTCCCCGGACACCGACCTGCCAAAGCTCAACAGACTGCAGCCCTTACGCCCGGATCCTGCGCTCGAGGCACTCTCCTTTACTTAAATCTGGGCGGTTTGGCAAAAAATACTAAAGCTATGGGGAAGGAGAAGAGCAGTCATTGCCCTGAGGTGGGTCAGCTTGAGGTGTTTCACTTTAAGAAACAGGTCTCTCTTAAGCTTTATCATACACCTGGAACTCTATCCTGAATGCAATATTCAGACACGAGTTGTTTTTCCTCTTCTGTATTATAATCACCTATGTAATCTCATGTTTTTTTACTTACGTGGTTTCTATGCACACAAGAAAGTTATATTAAAGATACTATTGTTCACTTTTATTTGAATTCCAAATGTAGCAAAACCATTAAGAGAAATTATAAAAAGGGACAGAAAAATTGAAAATCAAACATCATTCTGGCCCGTGGGAGCCTTGCATAAGCACGGCAGTGGAGACCAGTAATTAGTGTACAGCTAGCCCAAGAAGGCTTAGTAAGAAATGAATTCAAGTGGCATTAGGTATTCTAAACCTTCCTTAATATAAAATGAAGTGTCATACCTCAGGAGATGAATAGATAACAAATGTCCTTGGAATAAAAATGAAGGCTGAACTCTGAGCTCAGAATGATCTATAGCATCTGCTATACAAATTCACTACACAGACATTACCATCACAGCACATTACCTCCTACTGAATACATATGCACAGGCCTGAAATGCTCCAAGAGCGCCACAAGAATGATTCCCTTTTCCTTGTCCTAGATAGATAAAGG
Source organism: Lepilemur ruficaudatus (assembly GCA_963574885.1). NCBI lineage: Eukaryota > Metazoa > Chordata > Mammalia > Primates > Lepilemuridae > Lepilemur > Lepilemur ruficaudatus. The sequence continues at coordinate 13,663 of CAUYRT010060193.1, forward strand.
CTGAAAAAACATTTTGTTGGAAATAGGAGGGAAAAAACAATTATACTGAAAATTTATTAAAACAGACCAGCTTGAAGTGAGTTTATTATCTGTGTAGTCACAAAAGTTATTTCCAATATCCATGAAATTATCTGTAATCCTGTCTCCTTGCTTTGCTTTGGTAGGAGTACAGTTAACACTATAGCTGTGTTTTGCCCTTAGTAAGGGCCATCAGCAGTTCGAAGCTCAGTGAGTTTTTTTTTGTTTGTTTGTTTGTTTTTTTGAGACAGAGTCTCACTCTGTTGCCTGGGCTGTAGAGTGCCGTGGCATCAGCCTAGCTCACAGCAACCTCAAACTCCTGGGCTCAAGCGATCCTTCTGCCTCAGCCTCCCGAGTAGCTGGGACTACAGGCATGCGCCACCAAGCCCGGCTAATTTTTTACATATATTTTTAGTTAGCCAATTAATTTCTTTCTATTTATAGTAGAGATGGGGTCTTGCTCTTGCTCAGGCTGGTTTCGAACTCCTGACCTTGAGCTATCCTCCCGCCTCGGCCTCCCAGAGTGCTAGGATTACAGGCGTGAGCCACTGCGCCCGGCAGTAAAAAAGTTTTGAATGTCTCACTATTAAGTACTATATTAACTGTGTGTTTGGCATGGATGGTCTTTGTCAATTTGAGAATGTCCCCCTCTTTCTAGTGTACTGAGAATTTTTTTTTTTAATGAATAGGTGTCATATGCTTTTATCTCCATCTACTGATATGACCATGTGATTTTTCTTCTATAGCCTGTTGATGTGATGTAATACATTGATTTTCAAATACTGAATAAGCTTTGCATATCAACTATAATAGAAGATTCATCTACTTCTCCTTGCAGTTTACTGGTTTTGCCTCACATATTTTGATGCTCTTTTATTAAGCACATACATATTAAGGATTGTTATATTTTCAAGAAAATTGACATCTTTATGATTATGTAATGCCCCTCTAATAACTTTCCTTGTCTAAGTCTGCTTTGTCTGGAATTAATAAAACTACTATTGCTTTCTTTTGTTAGTGTTGGCATGGTACATTTTTCTCCATTCATTTATTTTTAATCCGTAAGTGTTTTTATACTTAAAATGGATTTCCTGTAGTCAACATATATTTTGGGCTTGTTTCTTGATCCACTCTGACAATCTTTGTCATTTAAGACCACTGATATTCAAAAACTGCCTCTCTCTTCTTGCATGCTTTCTAGTGTATCCATTAAAGTCCATAGCATATTATTCATAGCTGTTTTAAACTTCTGGTTTGATAAATTCAACATCCCTGCCATATCTTTATCTGATTCTGATGCTAGCTCTATTTTTTTTAAACTGTGTTTTTTGCCTTTTATTATGATTTGTAATTCTTTTATAGCTGGACATGATGTACTGGGGAAAAAGAACTGTTGTAAACAGGCCTTTAGTAATGTGGTAGAAAGGGGTAGGGGAGAGGAAGCAGCCTATAGTCCTGCTAGGAAGTCTCTGTCTTTTAGTGAGCATGTGTCTCTAGACTGTGACTTTACATGTACTTCTCAGTCAACCCCTCTCAGAGGGACAGGATGGCTGGAGGGGGCTGGAGTCGGGGATCTCCCTTCCCCCGGGTCAGTTAGGCTCTGATACAAGCCCTGCAGGTTAGGCTCTGGTTATCTAGTGTCTCCTGGGGCAGACCTTGTTGAGAACATTGTGCTTTAGCTATTTCAAAATAATTTTTCCCCTTCCCCATCAGAAGCACAAGGGATTTTTCTCCAATATTCACAGTGAAAACAAGGTCGAGTTCCTGGAGGTAAAACTCACAAAATTGTGGGGCACATTGATGATGGGTTCCCCTTGGAGTTCTTATCTCTTGGTCTTGTCCACATTGGGCCTCCAGCAATTCATCAGTTAAAATTCAATCCAGGTTTCCCTACCTCAGCAGAGGTTCCTGCAGAGGTTTGTGTTTGGGGGTTTCTGCTTTCTGCTCCAACACCCCATGATTTTCTGCATTTGACTGTATGTTTTTCCAAGTTTAGAAGCAGTGGTTTCCCTTTGACCTCACATTTCTGATGGATCTAAGGAAATTTGTCAATTTTTTAGTTTGTTCAGTTTTTTACTTGTTGTTAGGATGGACTTGTGACTTCCAGGTTATTACATGCTGGACTGGAAACCTGAAGTCTCTAACAGATGGATTTTTAGAAATGTGATGTTTAGTTTCTAAGTATTTGAAGACTTACCTTTCTAGAATTTATTTTTAGTCTGATTCCAATGCTCAAAAATACACTCTATATTATTTCATTTTTTGATGCTCTGTATGATTTCTTTCTTTCTTTTTTTTTTTTAAATCAAAGAACATTTTTCTCTGTGGCCCAGGATACAGTCTTATTGCAACTTAACAAGATTAGAAGTCTAGGTACTCTAATACAAAAGCCAGCCAAAGACATCACAAGAAAATAATATTATAAGCCAATATCTTTAATGAACATAGATGAAAAATCTTCAGCAAAATACTGGAGAACAAAATTCAACAGAACATTAAAAATCATTCACCGTGATTAAGTGAGATTTATCCATGGGATTCAGGGATGGTTCAACAAAGAAAATCTATAAATATAATATGCCACATTCACAGAACGAAACACAAAAATAATGTAAACATCTCATTAGATGCAGAAAAAACAATTGGCAAAAATTCTGCATCCTTTCATGATAAAAACTCCCAACAGAATAAATATAGAAGGAATGTACCTTAACGCAATAAAAGTCATATATGACAAGATTACAACTAACATTCTACTCAGTAGTGAAAAGTTGAAAACTTTTTTTCTACAATCAGGAACAAAACAAGAATGCCCACTATCGCACTATCTATTCTATTCGATATAGTACTAAGTGTTCTTACCAAAGTAGTTATGAAGAGAAAGAAATAAAAGGTATCCAAATAGCAAAGAAAGAAGTAAAATTGTTGCTGTTTGCTGATGATATAATCTTATATATGGAAAGACCTAAATAACAAATAAACAAATATAGTACAGGTGCAGGATACAATACCAACACACAACAAAGAGTAGCATTTCTATGTACTAGCAATAAACTGTCTGGAAAAGAAATCAAGAAAACAATTATAATAGCTACAAAAGATAAATACAATACTTAGGGATAAAATTAACCAAGAAGGCAAAAGATCTGTACATTCAAAATAAAAAAAAATACTTTCATGAAAAAGAATTGAAGACGCAAATAAATGAAAATATATTCTATATTTATGGATTTAAGAAATTAATATTGTTAAAATGCCCATAGTACCCAAAGGGATCAACAGATTTAATTCAATACTTATCAAAATTCCAATTTCATTTTTCTTAGGAATAGGAAAAAATACTAAAATTCAAATAGAACCACCAAAAAAATAAATAAATAAAATAACTGAGGAGGTCTTGAGCCAAAATAACAAACCTGGAAACACCACACTACTTGACCTCAAATTGTACTACAAAGCTATAGAAATTAAAACAGTACAATACTGACAAAAATAGACATATCAACTGATCAATGAAATAAAATAGATCAAAAAAGAACTCATCATTTATGATCAATTGCTCTTTGATAAAGAAGCAAAGAATACACAATGAGGAAAGGACAGTCTTTTCAATAACCGTGTTAGGAAAACTAAATTTCCACATGTAGAAGAATGAAATTGGGCCTTTATCTCACACCATATATAAAAATCAGCTGAAAATGGATTAAAGAGTAAAGGAAGAGCCTGAAATTATGAAACTATTAGTAAGTTTCTTAGAAGAAAACATAGGGGAAAAACTATACAACATTGACTTGGGCAATGATTTTTTGGATAGGACCCCAAAAGTTCAGGCAACAACAAAAATATACAAATGGGATTACATTAAACTCAAACGTTTCTGCACAGCAAAGGAAATTATTAACAGAGTAAAGAGGCAACCTACATGATGTGAGAAAATATTGGCAAGCCATACATGTGATGAGGGGTTAGTATCAAAAATATAAAAGGAACTAAAACAACTCAATAGCACAAAAGCAAATAACTTCATTTAAAAATGAGGTAAGAACCTGAAAAGACACTTCAGAAAAGAAGACATAGGAATGGCCAACAGATATATGAACAATTCTCAACATCACTAGTCATTATGGAAATGCAAATTAAAAACACCAAGATACCATCTCACACTGGTCAGAATGGGTGTTGTCAAAATGATGAAAGTTAATTGTTGGTGAGGATATGAAGAAAAGAGAACCCTGTAAACTATTGATGGAATGTATGGAAAACTGGGGCTTCCTCAAAAAGCTGAAGAGAGAGCTATCGAAAGATCTAGAAATCCCACTTCTGGGTATATACACAGAGTTTGAAATCAATATGTTCAAGCACATCTGCACTCCCGTGTTTATTTCAGTATTAGTCACAATAGCTATGTATGGAATCAACCTAAATGTCTATCAACCAATGAATGGATAAAGAAAATGCACACACACACACATACATGCACACACGATGAAAAACTATTCAGCCTTTAAAAAGAGGGAAATTGTGTCATGGGTGGACCTGGAAGTTATTGTGCTAACTGAGGTAAGCCAGACTAGAAAGACAAATATCGCATGTTCTCACTTAAATGTGGAAACTAAAGCAATGGAACTCATAGAAGCAGAGAACAAAAATGGTGGTTAGAGAGGCTAGGGAATGGGGGGAATGGAGAGATATTGGTCAAAAGAATACAATTTTTTACTTAGAATAGTGTAATAAATGATAAGTATGTAAGGTAGAAATAAAGGTCTAACTTCTTTTACTGGCGTGAGTTGGTATGGAGCCACAGCTTTTTTGTAGCATTTGGCTAAAGAAGGTCAATTATTGTATTATACCTTTTTGTCTTGCTAGACTGTCTCATTTCAGGTTATGTGACTAGAAAAAATAGACTTTTTTTTTGTCTGCATCCATTGGTATTAATAGTACTGGGTTCCCACCCGTCCACTCTCTTGTTTGAGATATGTAACACAGAAAGACAAACCCAAAGAACTCACCATCATGTTGTGCATGGGTCCTCGGGTCTCTAGGTCCCTATGCTGTCTGCCTCTTCACTTACCCTTTCAGAGTGTCCTTATGATTTGTTTTATATGTGCTATCCAGGTTTTTCAATCATACCTAAGGAGAAAAGTAAGAAAAGTGCATCTAGTCCATTATCTCAAAAGTAGAACTGTATTTATTTTAAAATTACTATTAATGCTACTTCTAAAGAAAAATACTTGACTGATGTGGATTAGTCTAATTCTTAGTTTCTCACCCTCCATAACCCCAATAAATAGCGACAGAAATATTTAAAAAATCAACAATTAAGTTCAATTATGCCATGGCTCTTGTTATAATTGCTGAGCGGAGTCTGGTAAGAAGAATTCTTACTATGTAGAGATACAGTTATATAGGTCTATTCTGTAAAATAATAAGTTTTCTACAATATAATGCCCAGGTTTCACCTTATTGTTCCTAGAAACATGACTCATATAAGAATATATTTCACATGACTAAAAAACACTGAGAAATTTACATGGTTTGAAAGAATTTAAGCAAATTTAATTTTTAAACTTGTATTTCCAACTTCAAACTACAAATATAAAATACGTTTAAATTGCTATTGAATTATGAGTTGCAATAGATTCTATTGAAAGATTGTAAACTCAGAACAGTGTGTTCAGGTGGAAGCTACTGTCTGCATAGTAAGTTATTTGTCTCAGCACCTATCTTACTCCGTTAGTTATAATCTAGCAGAACATTTTTCATCCTGAAAATATTAAACAATGTTCATTTATCAAAGTCAAATTTTATATCTCTTGCTCTCATCCCTCTTTCCCAGACTTTATATAGGTAAGCTAATAGGTAACATGAGTGATCTCTGAAACAGTTGATATTAAGATAGTTTCTTAGGTTATTTCAAAATTATACTTAATTGTTTTTGATCCATATTACTTTGTGCTTTTCATAGTGCTGATTTGGGCACAGTAATTGTAAATTAACATTTTTACTTAGCTTTATATAGCTTAATAGTTAGCTTTCACCAGAACATATTATAAATGAAATAATTGATCATTTAAGAACTAGTTATTGAATCCAGGCTCATTTTAGAGTAATTTAAGATTGTATTTTCCATATATTTCTACAGAAAATAAAACATTATTTTGGGGCAGAAACAAATAATATTTACTACTTTGCCTTCATGTGTCCCATTGCAAATGTATTGATGACAAGAGAATGTACCCATTCATTAATAATTAATGGAAAAAGTTGTTGAAGTTGTTTATGGAGGCTCACTGAGAAATTGCATTTGTCTGTCACCAATATGTCCTCCCATACACCCAAGAATTCCAACAGTATAAAAAGTAATCTGCAAATCTTTGGAAAATTCTAGGACATAATATATTTATAATAAAGTACTTAATTTAAAAATCCCATCTTGATATAATATATTTCCAAAGCTACCATCACTGTTAATAAAAAAAAATCTATAACCACATGGAAATAAATTAGTAAGAAGTGGAAAGATATTTTTCTCATCAAAGTTAAAAAGAAAAGGTGAGCCAGAGTGTGCAAAATGGGTCATAAAATGTGGTTAAATATGGAGTCTGTTATGATGGTTCTTTTCTTTTGAAAATTATCTAAAATGTATTAAAATGTGCTTAAGAGTGGACTCAGATCTTGCCATATGTGATAATAGGGAGGTACTTCTTATAAAACATGCTTTAATTAGTAATTCATATATGTATATTCCCAAGGTAAATACATTGTAACCAGAGCTTAATAAGAAATATTATTTCTTTGGGGGACATTATTGCTTGCGTTGTCACATGTATTACAAGATTAAAAGTTCTAAACAGTGCTTAATTGTTTGGTTGTGAGAAAATCTCAGAAATTGTGAAGAAACTCATATGGGTTTACATAGGAGTTGGAGGAATTTTATTTCTTCTTTTTGTTTTTGTTGTTGTTTTTGAGCTATATAACACTAATGTCATAACACAAATGCCTGCTATACTTTATTCCTCTGAAAGCAGAAAGTCATAAATTCTCCCTTCATTACTCAGAAAGCTTAATAAATTTCCCATCTGTTTCCCAAAGCCTCATTAAACTTCTCAGAACTTGCCTAGTGGAACAAGGGAATGGTTCCCAAATGAAGCCAGGAGCAACATTGTAGTTTTCTGACAATTTACAAAAAGCTCATTTTATTGCTGTTGAGAACCTTAAAAAGTGGTTCATATATGATTAGATAGACACGAATGCACCTAGGATTACTAATATATCCCATAGCTGTTCATAACTATATCTTCTAGGTAAAAATATTTTTCTTCATTAGTTCTAATATTTTATGTCATTTTTATGTATATGCATTTTTTCTTACATTATAATTAGATATAACATAGCCAGAGTATCCCATGATTTCAAAACAGGCTGTATTTCTGAAAACATTGATGCAGCTTTACTTATTGCAATTCATGACAATGTCCCCCCGAAAAACACTGATGGGTGCAGTGCGTTCTGTCTGGGGACTGGCATGCTTGTAGCTTTGACTTGGGTGGTACAAAGGCGATTTATGAACCAAAATGTTTGCACCCCCATAATATTCTGAAATTTAAAAAGCACTGTTAAAATATTTCCTATGCTGGTGTACACAATGCATTAATCTAAAGCACTAGGTTTGAGATCTGGAAGCCAGGTAATGCCTTTGTACAATACAATAAGAGAAGTAGAAAGAAAATTGCTTTTCTATTTAGTGCATCAGCGCAGAGTTTGGAAAGATTTTTAAATAGAGTGGTCACTGGCGTCTCCTTCCCCTCAAACTTCTCCCTACCCACAGTTATCATGGTCTCAGGGACTCTGTTTTGCCTTAAGAGAAATTTCCGAACGTGTTAAGTATTAGTCAGACTCAAGTCAGAAATGGAGTATGACTCCCAGTACTGCCACTTTCTAGCTAATCTCTAAAAATCTTCACTTTCTCATTATAATTGTGGATAAAAGTGACTAACATAAAGGGTTGCTCTAGAGAAAAAAAATTTCTGTGGTTTGAACCTAAGGACTGAATACATAACACAAAATAGATGGAACATTTTGGGTGCTCAATTTGTCAAAGATCCCTGGTAGAGATTCATGATGTGCTGAAGTTTGCATTTTAAACAAAGAGGGCCAGTAATCTAAATGAATCTGTGTTTGGCACTCGAGTCTTCTAAATGAGGCAGTTGAATATTCACAAAGCTGGGTAGGTATTTGGGATCAGCGTTCTCCTTCTGTATCATAAATAAAGGGTCAGCTCTTAGTCTATCTGACTTTTCTCAATTCCGATTCCTTCTGGCATCTGGAACCAAAGGTTTTCTGAAACTAAGGTCCCCTTCCTCTCATTGCAAGCCATGCAAGCCCTGGCTGTTTAGACTCTGGAGAAGAGGAGGAGAAGGCAGCGGCATCTGTTTAACAGCACAAGCCCTGCAAAATTTAGTGCTTGGAGATGCTTCATACTATGAAATGAACTGAAATAGGCAGAAATAATGTAGGGCAAAAAGTTCAACTCAATTGTGTGTGTGCACGCATGTGTAACTTCTATATCTATTTGTTTTATGTGAAATTTTATTCCAGATTATTGACTGGATTAAAAGCACAAATATGTGGTAAAGGAAGTATAGGAATAGAATGTGCCTACTGAGAATTTTGAATTACTTTTATTTCTCATTGAGATTTTTTTTTCCTTGTACATTATTTTTCAAATCTTCTATTTTCTCCATAGGGATACTGAATTTTACCCATTTGTGCTGAGTCTAGAACATTTTTTTCTTAGTAGGCTATAAAACTTACTTTGACACCTCTTAGGTAAAAAAAAAAAAATATATATATATATACATATATTAACTGCTTCCAAAAGAAGTATCTGTCAAAGGAAGCAATCCAGTGCTATGATGCGTATTTCTCCTTTTTTCAGAAGTCACCATGTACATATAAAAGAAATGTAACTTAATTTTTATTTAATTGATACAGGTAAAAATATTTGGAAAATTAGAATTTTATAATTGATAACATACTAAAAAGCACTTTCCATGGAGAAAAAGTAACAAAATGCAGAGCATAGTAACCAAGTACTGTATTTTCTCATAAAAATGAAATAATAGAAAAAAATATAATAATCATAAAACTATTTAAAATGGGAATAATAAATTTGATTTCAACCTGAAAAAATATTTGGTTAGTTAAAAAAATGCCATAGAATAATCCTAAACCTTTGCATACTTTCATTTAGAGTCCTTTGCATGATACATTAAGATTAACTGCTGAAATTCAGGTCTCTCTGTCCCCCTGTGAGTTTTTAACTGCAGCACTCATGCCTTCTCTGAATTTATAGCCACAAATACCAAGACATTGGCTGACATATTTCCATTCACCTATTTAATTTGAGAAGAATGGTGTAAACATATTAAAAGATACTGAATTCTTATTTTCTTTACAGTAATTTAAAAGAAAAAAAGTAAGACATTGTTAAACATTATTCTATTGCATAAAGGTCTTAAAAGTACCTAACAGTTGAGTACAGATTGACAATGTGATGAGTTTCTATTTTTATTTTCCATGACCAGTGATGGGGGCCAGGAGATAGAGATAAATAATAAGCCAATACCCCAGATCACAAAGAGATATAGGCTGTCATCCTCAGGAACCCACAAATGTAGATGCAGATGACAGAGGAAAGGATCAAAGCAATAGCTTGGAATCTAGTCAGATCACATAAACATTGGAATGAAAATTAATTGATATTTATTGACCACAAACATTTTGCAGATTACTATACTTGAGCATTTTAAGACACCAAAAGTGAATGTGGGTTGGACTTTCAGAACGGCACAATAAGGAAGTCTGAAATTCCATTCCTCTGGAAAAGCAATGCAAAACACTGATAATTACCTGAATCAATTTTTTTCAGAATTCTGGAAACAAATCAAACATTTGCAATAACTGTAGAGCATTTATTAAAAACAAGAGAAGCAGGTGAGTTTGGGAAGAACAGAGAGCTTTGTACCATTTTAACTTATCTTATTCCTAGTACCCTTTCCAAACCTCTACTGTTGCCTTAAAAATAAGCAGCTTGTAACACGTGGGAGCTATGAAACCCACCTGCTCAGAATCCACTAAAGCTGCAGTCCCCAACCCCTGGGCCACTATTAGGAACTGGGCTGCACGCAGGAGGTGAGCTGCAGGCAGGGAAGCTTCGTCTATATTTACAGCCACTCCCCATTGCTCCCATCACCACCTGAGCTCCGCCTCCTGTCAGATCAGCCATTCTCACAGGAGCGTGGACCCTACTGAGCACACAAGGGATCTAGGATGCACGCTGCTTATGAGAATATAATGTCTAGTGATCTGAGCTGGAGCTGAGGCAGTGATACTAACACTGAGGGGCAGCTGCAAATATAGATTATCATTAGCAGAGAGGTTTGACTGCACATTTCAGGACGTGCTTGAATCATCCCAAAACTGTCCCCCAGCCCCCAACCCCAGTCAATGGAAAATTGACTTCCATGAAACCAATCCCTGGTGCCAAAAAGGTTGCGGACTGCTGCCTAAAGGGTATAGACTGAGCCTGGAACTCCTCAAAAAGCTTGATCCCCAGAAAATTTCAATTATCTGACCTATCTGGAAACTCCCTTCTTCACAGGCTGCTATGGTTTGAATATAGCTTGCCCCTTCTGAAACTCATACTGAAATTTGACCCCAAATGTGGCAGTGTTGGGAGGTGGGGCCTAGTGGGAGTGTTTGGATCATGGGGGTGGAACTGATCATGAATAGATTAATGCCTTCCCACAGGGCCGGGTGGGTTCTCATCCTCAGGGCACTGGATTAGCTCTCATGAGAGAGAGAGTGTTGTTAGGAAGTCTGGTTTCCTCTGTCTTTCTCCTGCTTCCTCTCTCACCATGTGATCTGCTGGCACACGCCAGCTCCCCTGTTACTTTCCTCCATGAGTTGAAGTAGCCTGAGGCCCTCACCACATGCTGTGCCCAATCTTGAACCATCATAACCAGAATTATGAGCCAAATAAATATCTTTACTTTATAAATCACCCAGCTACAAGTATTCAATTAAGCAACACAAAATAGACTAAGATAGAAAATTGACGCTTAAAGTCTGGTGTTGTTATTCAGATACCTGAAAATGTGGAAGTGGGTAATGGGTAGTGACTGGGAAAATTTGGAGTAGACTAGGAAAAACCTGTATTGCCATGAGTGAAGCATTAAGGAGAATTTTGGTGAGGGCTCAGAAGAAGACAAAAGATGAGGGAAAGTTTGGAACTTCTTAGAGATTGGTTAAGCGGTGATGACCAAAATGCTGATAGAAATATGGACAGTAAAGGCCATGCTAATTCGGTCTCAGATGGAAATTAGGAATATCTTGTTGGAAATTCGAATAAAGGTCATTCTTATTACAACCTTGCAAAGAACTTGGCTGCTTTGTGTCAATGTCAGTATTTTGTGGAATGTCAAAATTGAGTGATGAATATTTGGCAGAAGAATTTTCAAGTAGCAAAGCATTCGGGCAGCTGTGTGGTTACCTTTAACTGCATATAGTAATATTTGAGAGAAAAGACATGGACTAAATGTGAAATTTATAATGAAGAGTATGAATTTTTTTTAAAACTTTGCAGACTGACCACGTAAAGGGTAAAAAGGTATGTTGGGAGAGAGTGGTGAGAGTGTGGCCCCGTGACTGGTTACTACAGAGATTAGCATGACTAATAAAGAACCAGATGCTAATAGTCAAAACAATGGAGAAAAGACCCTCGTAGCATTTGAAAAAACTCTGATGCCCACCTCATGTCAGGCCCAGAGGCCTGCGAGGACAGAATGGTTTCAGGATACAGGCTTGGGTGCTGCAGTCCTGCACCCTCAGGATGCTGCTCCCCACATCTCAGCTGCTCCAGCTGGAGCATTTCTGGTTCAAGTGGCCCCAGGTAAGGTTCAGGCTGCTGCTCTGGGGGGCACAAGCAGTAAGCCTTGACATTCAGTCGGTGTTAATTCTGTAGGCACAAGAATGTAAAACCTATGAAGATATGACTTCCTTCACCCAGATTACAAAGGATATATGGAAAAACCTGCAGGCAGAAATTTGTCACAGATACTTGTCACAGGGGCAGAGACTTATCACAGGGGCACAACCATGACAGAGAGCATTTGCTAGGTCAATGCCAACCAGAAATGGAGTTGAAGCTCCACAGAGAATCTTAAGTAGGGAAGTGTATAGTCGAGCTGCCAGGGCAGGGCTGCCATCAACACCCCAGAATCGTAGAGCCGCCAGTACCATGCAACATCCACCTGGGAAAGCTCTAGGCACTAGACAGACTCCAACCCATGAAGGCAGCCACATGGGCTATGCCCAGAAAGCTGCGGCGCAGGGCTGCCTAAGGCCTTGTGAGCACGCCCCTCACACCAGTGTGCACAAGGCACAAGATGTAGAGTTAAGGAAGATTATTCTGCAGCTTTAAGACTTAATGTCTGCCCTGTTGTTGCATTTCAGACTTGCTTGGAGCCCGAAAAAAGAGAGCCTTTTTTTCTCTCTCTTCTCCATTTCTCCTTTTTGGAATGGGAACATTTACTAAATATCTGTCCCACCACTGTACCTTAGAAGTATATAACTTTTTTTGTGATTTGGCTGGTTCATAGCTGGAATGAACTTGCCTTAGTCTTAAGTGGGAATTTGGATTTTGGGCTTCTGAGTTGATACTGGAACAAGTCAAGACTTTGGGGATTTGAGGATGGAATGATTGCATTTTGCATTGTAAGAGGGACATAAATTTTGGGGGGAGTGGGGGTAGAATGCTATGGTCTGAAAATGGTTTGTTCCTTCCAAAACTCATGTTGAAATTTGACCCCCAGTGTGGCCGTGTTGGGAGGTGGGACCTACCGGGAAGTGTTTGGGGCATGAGGGAGGACCCCTCGTGGACAGATTAATGCCCTCTGCAGAGTGAGTGATGGCTCACTCTTGTGGACATGGATTAGCTTCCATGAGAGTGGGTTGTTAAAGTGTCTGGCTTCCTAGGTTTCTTTCTCTTGCTTCCTTTCTCACCACGTGGTCTCTTTGCACATGCTGCTCCCCTGCCACCTTCCACCACAAGTTGAAGTAACCTGAGGTCCTCACCAGATGCAGCTGCTCAATATCAAACCTTCCAGCCAACAGAGTAATGAACCAAATAAACTTCTTTTCTTTATAAATTACCCAGCCTTAGGTATTCTGTCATAGCAACGCAAATGGGCTAAGACACAAGGCTTGCCATTACTTGGCCTGACTCTGGCTTTGCTCATTGGGACAAGCCTTCACCATAGACACTGATTGAAAACAAACATCACAATTGTTTATGGTTACAGCTGTCTGGACTGGAAATACCAGCTGAGGCAAACAAGAAACTAATGAAAATCTTTAAAAGATCTGAGGAATGAGATGTCCATAAAGGGCTTTGAAAAGCTCCAATATATTCCTGAGAACCTAGAAGAACACACGGATATGCAGGGTGTGTGCATGATCAGAAAAGATGCCTGAATCTCTCATCTCTGGCTGATCTTGAAGCTGTGCACAAGAAGAAAGTAAAGACTTGGAGTTGAAAACTGTCAGAGCTTTGAAGAAGTGCCACAAAATACACACAGCCCCATAGAGAAGTTGGAAGACTTGACTCTCATCATTTACAGAAATACATGTCAAGTCATTAGGTGACAATTAAGCTACATGAAGCAGAGACTTCAGTGACCACACTGATAGGAAACAGACCTTAGAGAATTATTCCAGGAAAGTTACTAAAAATACAAAAATTTTAATAAAGCATGAACAACAACCATTCAACAACAGCAGACTGTGGGGAGAGAGGAAAATCTGATTTTGAGAATATATATTCTTTGAAATGTCACTTTTTAACAAAAATTGTGAGAACTTTAAAAAATTAGAAAAAAAGAAAACAGAAAACTGTGGGACTTCTATCGGAAAATAGGCTTCCAATAGGAACTTTCCCTGAGGAAATTCACCTAGTGGACTTACTGGAAAAAGACTTTGTCTATTACAAACGTGTTCACAGGCGTAAAGTAAAGCCATGCCAAAGCATTAACATGTCTCACCAAACAGAGAATGTCAGTGAAGAGATAGAATCAAATGAAATTCTGAAGTTGAAAAGTATAATAACTGAAATTTTAAAAATCCTTAGAGGAACTAAAACAACATTGTGAAGAAAGAATAAGAGAACATCAAGCATACACTGTATCTCAATGTCAATAGGGAAACATTATCCAGTCTAAGGAATAACAAAACAAAACAAAAAAATAGGTGAAGAAAAACCAATAGAATCTTATATATTTGTATAAAGGCATATGTTGCTTTGTCATAAACATAATGGGAATACCAGGAGAAAAGGAAGAGGAAGGGACAGAAAGAATACTTGAAGAAATAACAGCTGAAAACTTCTTAAATTTGACATTAACCTATATATTTGGAAAGCTCGATGAATTCCACGTAAGATAAAAGTAAAGAGATACAAACATCATAGTTGAAATGGCAAAAGCCCAAAACAGAGAATCTCCCCCCCCCCCCGTGGAGTGCTTTGAAGAGATAATCTTTGTTGTCTTTAAGCTAGATCGTATACTGCTTCATTGAGAAGCACATCTGTGTGTCCATGTGCATACAGATATTAGTTAACACCCTGCAGTCACCATTCGCTCCCCATCCCTCCGTCTTCTGATTTAATTCTGCTTTGTGTTTAGCTTTCCCCCAATCTTTTGCATTCTCATTCCACTACCATTACCATCACCAAAAGAATCAAGGTTAACACAAAACATGCATGTATTCATGCAATCAAAAGGTGAATAACTTAATGCCACACAGTACTGTAAACATAATCCTTGGCATTGAAATTAGTGCATCTTTTTTCTTTTGCCCATCTTTTTTTTCTGCTGGAAAAAATATAACCAAAACAGAGAATCTTGAAGGCAGCAAAAGAAAAATGACTCACAACATGCAAAGGATCATTAGTAACAGCTGATTTTTCATAATAAAAGACATGAAAGTTAGAAGGTAGTAGCATTTACGCACTGAAACAAAATAAAGCTGTCAAATAAGAGTTATTTATCCAGTTAAACTCTGTTTCAAAAATGAAGGAAAAATTGAGTCATTATTATATATAAAAAAAATAAATATAAAAAAAGAAATAATAAAAGAATTTGTCACTAGTAGACATGTACTATATGAAAGTTTCCTTCAGAGTAAAATGAAAAGATACCCAATAATAACATGAATCTACACTTAAAAATAAAGGAGACTGTTATAGGTAACTACATAATTAAATATAAATTACACTATAAAAGTATTTTTATTGGTATTTTTCTTCTAAGTGATTTAGAAGACAAATACATTAAATAATAATTATAAAACTGTGTCATTGGGCTTGTAATGTATAAAGATGTAATATGTATTACAGTAATAGCACAAAGGAAAGGGAACAGAGGCATATTGGAACACATATTTTATTAGTAATACTATTGAAATTAAGTCATTGTTCTAAACTAGATTCTTTTAAAATGTTAAGTATATTCCTCAGAATGACTAAAAAGATATAAATAATATCTAGTAAAAGAAATAAGAAAATTAAAATTATATATTCATAATATATAATATATATGTGTACATATTATATGTGTTTGTGTGTATATTATATATTTTGTGTGAGTATATATATATATATAGAGAGAGAGAGAGAGAGAGAGAGAGAATGTAAATCAATATATACTCCCAAAAATGAAAAACAAGGAAACAAAAAAGACTTAGGATAAGACTCCAATCAAAAGTTAGAAATTAGCATAATGAATTTTTCAAAATGATTGCTATATAATACCCTCAAGATAGTTTATATTTTTAAATTAAACTTCATATTTTTAATAATTATAGATTTGTATGAGCTTATAAGAAATAATGGAGAGAGATCCTATGTAACCTAACTCATTCTGCCCTAATGGTCACATCTTAAACATACTCTAGTACAAGATTGCAATCAAAATTTTGACAATGAAATAGGCAAAACATAGAACATTTCCATCCTGGCCTTCTTTGATCTTTATTTTTATTCAATTCAATATATTCTTCTGAAAATTCATTTTGAGACTTTTCTCTATGTTGTGAATTATTTGAAAATCTATGGCTTGATATCCAAGTGTTAGGGAATTTTTTTTCTTTCCGTCATTGATTCTCTTGTGGTTAGAAAATGCATCTCTGTGACTTAAGTTCTTTTAAATTTTTGTTTTCTTTTATGGCAATGATATGGTCTATTGTAGTATACATTACATGAAAACTTGCAAATAATGTATATTCTATTCTTGATGGCCAAAGTTTTAAAAATATCCATTTGATCTTGTTGGTTGATGGTGTTTTTAGATTCTTATATTCCCTGCTGATTTTCTGCCTCACTATTCTGTCAATTGTTAAAGAGGGATGTGGAAATCTTCAATGTAATTTTGGATTTATGTATTCCTCCTTTAAATTCCATCAGTTTTTGCTTTATATATTTTTCAGTTTAGTTGTTTGGTGCATACATATTTATAGTTGCTATTTCTTTATGGATTTATACTCTTATTATTTAATTTATCTCTATATTAAATAATTTTTTGCTTCAAAGTTTAGCTTATCTAATACTAATATAGTCACTAATCATTTTTCTTCATAAAAGTATGCCTATTATATCTTATATTATCTATTTATTTTACACATAACTATATCATTATATTTGAAGTGAGCTTCTTGTTGAAGCATATATTTGGAACATGCTTTTGAATCTATTTTGCCAATCACTATATATTTTTTGTGTATGTAGATAATTCACTATTAATGTAATTATTGATTACATAATTATCATAATTATTATCATCATGATGTTATTATCATCATACTTAACATCATTAATTATTGATGTTAAGACTTAATTTACCATATATTTTTGTGTTTTCTCTTTCTGTTATTTTTTCTGTTTACATTTTCTTGCCATCCAGTGCATTTTTTGAACTAGTTTTTAGAAATTTTTTCTAGAGTGTTTTTAAGGATACCTGAAGATATGGCTTTCTGAGTTACTCTAGTCTAGGGATTACATTTTATATATGTAAATATTCGCATTCTAGTTGAGTCAACAGCTTATCAGTTCCAGTTAAGTATAGAAACCTTAACTTATTTTAAGTCTCTTTACCTATCTTATTATACTTAATACTTTGTAGCATATTATATCTTATAATACTTATACTTATCACAAATCAGAGGCATTCATATATGCCAAAAACAGTCAAGCCGAAACTCAAATCAAAACGCAATACCTTTTACGATAGCCCTCCCCAAAATTAAATATCTAGGAATAAATTTAACAAAAGATACGAAAGACTTATACAAGGATAATTACGAAACGCTAAAAAAAGAAATTGTAGAAGATGGAAAAAGATGGAAAAATCTACATTGTTTATGGATTGGTAGAATCGATATTGTTAAAATGTCCATTATACCTAATGTGATCTACAGAATAAATGCAATCACCATCAAAGTACCATCTTCATTCTTTACAGACCTAGAAAAAATAATTCTTCACTTTGTATGGAAACAGAAAAAAACTCGTATAGCCAAAGCAATCTTAAGCAAGAAGAACAAACTGGGAGGCATCAGTCTT
>CAUYRT010060199.1:0-11588 GCA_963574885.1 Lepilemur ruficaudatus
GAATGTTTATGGCAGCACAATTCACTATTGCTAGGTCATGGAAACAACCCAAGTGCCCGTCAATTCATGAGTGGATTGTTAAAATTTGGTATATGTTTACAATGGAATATTACTCAATTTTAAGAAACGACAGTGAGCTAGCACCGCTTATTTTATCCTCGATTGAGCTCGAGCCCATTATTTGAAGTGAGGTGACACAAGACCGGAAGAATGGGTTCCACATGTACTTGCCATCAAATTGGTACTGACTGATTAACACTACGGTGCTCAAAGGGTGGTGGAGTCCACCAGGGATTCGGGGTTGTGGGGGTAGACCCACATCTGAGGGATGCGGTGAGCATTGTGGAGGGGAGGGGCATGCTTGAAATGTATTTGGGGATGGGAATTAGGGATCTTAATAGGGGGAAAGAAATCCTCTAAAACTGATTTATGTGAATAGCTGTACAACTTGGTAAATTTATTACTAAGTATTTAATTGTTCACTTAAAATGGAGTAATGGCATGGAATGTAAATTATACTTTAATAAATTTGTCCAAAAAAAAAGCAAGAGCTTATCCTAACTTCATTCATATAAGTAAGATTTTTTGTTTGTTTCAAAAATAAATTTTTATTTACTATTAAAAAAATAAAAATATATAGTGATGTTTGCTGTTTCTACCTTTCCTTATTTAAAACTTGTAAGTATAATGAAAATGATGGAGATAAACATGTTTACTGCCAGCCATATAATTATCTACCTTAGATTATAATTATTGGAGGCTATTCTATTCTTTCATATAAATTCTAAATGACAATGACCACGACTTTTTCAAATCCCATACAGCTTATCCTTGCATTTTCACATAGTAAGCATCAATAATAAAACATAGTAATGCTAATAATAA
Source organism: Lepilemur ruficaudatus (assembly GCA_963574885.1). Classification (NCBI taxonomy): domain Eukaryota; kingdom Metazoa; phylum Chordata; class Mammalia; order Primates; family Lepilemuridae; genus Lepilemur; species Lepilemur ruficaudatus. Next base: position 886 of record CAUYRT010060199.1, read on the forward strand.
TACTAATAACCACCATGGCTATTGAAGAGAAAGCCATAAAAATGAAATACAAATAACTGTAACAAGAAAGATAATTTACAGGAAATAAATATTTATGTCAAAGAGAAAGGGTATCTTGAGAACAGCTTGGTGATTCTGAAGATTTATCCATAAGTCCAGCTGGAAAATCCTGTGCCTACATTTCAGGGAGGAATGGATTTGCAAAGAAGAAACTGAAAAGAGCGTTGGTCATGTGACTTTGTGTGATATTGACAAGCCACCTGGACACTTTTGTAAACTTTGTGACAAAGGACTGCTTAGTGATGAGCATAGAGGGATTTGTTTCAGAGTCCAATGGCCAACACAGTCCAGTGTGGTTTGACTTGAGGAGACTTCCAGGAACCCCTACAGGATGAGGAGGAAAAGTAAGCCATAGCAGTGGTCTCTCCCAGTGTTAAGAATTTCATGGTCTCTGTCACCAAAAAGAGAAAGAGGTAAAGGCATGAAAAAATAGATATTTCAAACTATTGGTCAGTACTTTCAGGGGCATCATTGAGATTGCCTCTGTGGATGTCAAAAGGATTTGAGGAATATATGCCTCAAAACTATGATGGTGTTGAGTGAAAAACATGTGACACACTATCATTTATGAGTATCAAATTAAAAGTACCAGTTTGGCTTAAATGCTTTATACATTTAAAAAAGTACATACAGCACTGTCCAAGTGGTTACAGCACTCAAGTGGTTATTGAGCACTCGAAATATGGCCAGTGTAACCAAGGAACTGAATTCTTACTTTTATTTAATTTTAAGTTATTTATATTTAAATGTAAGTGGCCACATGTGGCTATTGGCTACTACCATATCAGATAGCATGGATACCAATCCTCAAGAGAAGCTAGAGAATATGTTTTTGACATCCTGTATTTTACAAATGTGGAAGCAGAGTAATAAAGATTACGTAATGTGATCAAGATCACACTTAGGTTGTAGTTGTCTACAACATAAATCTAGGGATTTCTTACTACAAATACATGCTGGGCTCTTGTCTAAGTATTATATTTCTTTATAAAGATTTCTGGAATGGCTAATAATTTGACTTCTCTTAGTTTAAAACTACATATTTTGCATACATATAGCTACTGAAAGACATCATTGTAATAGCCCCATGCTGGAAACTACCCAGATGACCAACAAGCCAAATAGATAAATAAGTTGTGGTGTATTCATACAATGGAATACTATACAGCAATGATAATGAAGTATCTATGCCTTCATGCAATAATTGAATAAACCTCATAAACGGTGCTATTGAGTTAGAAATAACCAAAGCCAAAACAGTACATGATGTACAATCTTACTTACAGGTGTTTGTGTATCAGGTGCAGTTTTGTACATTAAAAAGACGCAGGACTGAGGTGGATATGGACCTACAGGATGGAGGGGCCTGTGTTTTATGACAAAGCATGTACCCTTGACATCCCCAGACTGTACAGGATCTGATGGATTGTGAAGGTCTCTAGCTCTAGGTTACTCCAGTGAAGGTACATTCAAGTAAAGAAAATCCCACTTCCAAAAGAAGCCTTTATCAAGAGTGGTCAGACAGAGTTCACAAGAACAAGATATGTCAAGCTTAAACCACCTTTATTTCATGACAGTTTATTAGGCCAGGAGAGCAGGGAACTGCATATATCTGGACATCAGCAAAGCATGTGACATTTTCTCTTATGATGTTTCTCTGAAAAGCTGTAGACACATGCTCTGGATATGAGTTCAATTAAGTAGAATTCTATATGGTTGACTGCACATACAAAAGGAGGCTCTGCCCTGCTTAATATTGTCAATCACTGCAGTCAAGTTCTTGAAGTAATGATCATCAAAATTACAGATGACACAAAAGTGGAAAGAATAAATTTGCTGGATAACAGAATCTGGATTCAAAAAGATGTCAATAGGCTAGAATGGTAATCCAGATCTAACAAGGAAAAATTCAATAGGAAACATTTAAAGACTTTGCATATGTGCTCCCAAGTTATAATGCTCATAGCTACTTAGTTGAAAATACCATGTTAATCTGTACATTTAATATGTGCTAGGCATAACAGTGAGTATCTAACTTATCTTCTTTTTCTTTTTAACCACACTGTTAAGTGGGTAAATGTTCCTCGATTATGCAATTGTGAAAGTTCAGAGGTTAACTTACTTTTAGTAGGCCAGAGTTGGTGTATTTAATTACCCTGTAACACTTGAAATACATGCATAAAGGAATGGAAGCTCGTGGTTTAAGGATTGCATCTTTAGAGTGGATTAGAAATTTAGACTGAGGAAACTCAATATATGAATAGCAAGATGTGGGTAAAAATAGTTAATATGAACTATACATAGTATAATATATATAATAGTTAATTCCTTATAAGTACAGTCTCTAGTATTCCAAAAATAAAAGTCCTGCTCATAGGTAAAGAGACCTAGAGCATTGGATTCAGTTCTGAACACCATAATTTTAAATGAATATGGATAAGCTAGAGCCAATTCAAAATACTCACTGTTGTGAGAATGTTTAATATTATGTTGAAAGAGGAAAAAGAAAATAAGATTTATTTTTTATTTCTGAAGAAAAGATTTATAAGGTCTCTTACATCTATAAATATTAGAATTTTCTAGCACAAATCCTAGAGAAAGACAAATCAGACTTGTAAAAGGGGGACATAGGATACTGAGTAGAAGTTATTTTGATAGTTTATTTCTATACAAAAAATTTAGTAATATTTACTATATAATAGTATTTTATAGTGTTATTATTAATTATCTTATTTAACGTAAATGATAGTTATAGGTGGTTTGATTAACAGAAAAAAATGCTGACCAATGTATACAAAATCTACTTTCTTTCATGTAACACTGAACTTGAGCTCTTTTGCAAATGTGAAGTTTTCCTTATTAGAGTCCTCACTTAATTTTTGTAGCATTTGGTAATTTTTATAGTCTATCTCATGTATGAATGGATGGATCTATCTATCTGTAGATTGGTTAGACTTCATGAGACATTTAAACTATCTTATATTGAGCACATTATCAATTAAAGTGGATAAAGCTCTAAGTGGGTTTATTTTTTAAGGCTTTTGACTTGAAATTTAAAGACAAGGTATATATTCAGTAGCCAAATAAACTTTTAAAGATTGTGCAAATTAGTACAATCGTTTGGCTGATAAATTGCATTTCAATGTTTTATAGGTTAGTATCAATTTTTACAAAAAGTATTTTCTTTCTCATAGAAATATACTCTCAATTTATTTCTCTTGACTATGAAGAAAGTTTTCATTTATACTCTTTATAAAGACGATCTGTAGTTAGAACATTTTATGTTGCTTCTTTCTCTTAGAAACACATTGTGATTGTGGCTGGAAGTGAAAGGGAAAACAAAGATGTGAAGCGAATTCACTTTCTATATTACCCAATTAGAGACTTTTTATGACAACCCTTCGCCCTAGCTTTTTGGTTTTTTTCTCACACAGTCTTCTAGAATATTTAGATGTCAGTATGCTCATTAAATTGAAGTAGTTGTGCTCTTTGTAGAATAATTGTAAGATGATTAAACTTCATCTATTTGCATTTAGATTTTGTGTTATAGCTGAAAAGGTATTAAGAATGAAAGGCAAATCAGATAGTTCAGATATAATACTCCATTTCTTCTAGGTTGTTATGACTAGTAATCAATATTGTCATTTATATGTTGGTTTATATAACCAAGTTACTAGTAGTACACAAAACTAAAAGATCAGAATGAGGACAAAAAAATTAAAAATATTAGCTTAATTAACCAAAAAGTCTAAAGGATTAAAAACAGTGAAAATTAAAATCATATATATATAATCTTTCGAATCAAGACATAGATAGTATTATAGGTCATCTGCTATAATCTGTAGATGGTGATATCTTGATGAAACAAAAAATTAGATATAGATTAATTTAAAATCTATCAATAAACTCTAAAATATCATGTACACATAAGCTATCTTTTAAATGCCTAGTTTAACAAGGATTCAAATTAAAATATAGACTTCATTGAATAATTAAACTAGATTTTTAATGTCCTTTTCAATTGTGTGAGTCTATGATTCCATGATTTATGGCTTTTACTTAATGTTTAATACAACAGGCTTATTTCACAGAATGTGATGTCAAAACTAGCAAGGCAATCTTGTATAACTGAGACTCTGTACCTGTTGAACAGCAAGAGGAAAACATTCTAAAGATCTGCTGTACAACATTGTGCTTTTAGTTAAAAATACTTTACTGCACACCTAAAATTTTTTAAGAGGGTAGGTATCATGGCATGTGTTTTTTTTTACTGCAATTTTTTAAAAAGTGAGGCAACAATGTTGATCTGCTTTGAATGGCCAAACATGTACGAGATCTGTGTTTTTTAAAGAAACCTACATTTTTAGAGAGAAATTGATAGACCATGATGAATCCAGTGAAGTTGCCAGAATGCATAGAGAATTTTGAAACTATTTCTTTTGCAGAAAGGTTAAAGACATAAAGATATTTTGCCTAAGAAAGAGAAAGCCTGGTCCTGTGTTTGTGTGTATGTGTGCAGATGAATTTGTGTGAATGTGTGTGTTTAAATGGCATGAAAGTGTGCAAGGACATTAGGCATTTTAAGTTGTTATTAAAAGAGCATTAAACACATTTAGGGATTTTTCCCTGAGGATCTTTTTGGAGAAACAGCTGGGAGGAATAGGGGTCACAGCAGCTCAATTAATAAAATCATTTCTTCACAGCATTAGGAAGAATTTTGAAGCAAGTAGAGATGTCTTTAAATAAACTGACTTCTTTTAAAAACATAATGGGGATTCCCCCATCTTAATATCAAGGTGCTTTATTAGCCATATAGATAAGGGTGATAAGGTAGTTGAAATTGACATCTGTACATCAATTCAGGATCCTGAAAGATTGCATATTTAGGGAAAGTAGATCTACAAAAAACAAAACAAAACACTCATCAAAGAAAACTAGGAAGCTGCCTCTGATTTGCCTCTGGATGGATCTAACAAAATCAAAACTCAAAAGCACAGGATAGTCTCCCACATATGTTAAGTTCAATTTTATTATTTCTCCAGACTCTAATAAATCCCAGTTTAAGAAATTCATACAAAATGTGATTCCTGGTTGCAAATGCTCATGTGACATCTGGGAAGAGCCAATTTAGAACTACTCTTACTATCATTCAAGAATAGCAAGATGTGATATATGTATATTATGAAATTCTACTCTGCCATGAAGAAGGATGAATTAAGGCCTTTTGTAACAATTTGGATGGAACTGGAGACCATTAGCCTAAGTGAAGTATCTAAAGAATGGAAAAACAAACACCACATGTACTCGCTGTTAAATTAGAACCAATCAATGAACATTCATGTGCACAGAGAGAAGTAAAACCCAGTGGAGATCAAGCAGGGGGAGGAAGAGGAGTAGATGGGTGAAAACCTACCTAACAGGTACAATGAACACTATCTGGGTAATGGGCACACTTATAATCCTGATTCAAGAATAACAAAAGCAATCCATGCAACGAAAAACATTTGCACCCCTGTAATATTTCAAAATATTTTTTAAAATTTTTTAAAAAGAATAAGTATAGTAAGAGACACTTTCAGACAGAAAGAGAAGAGACTCTCACTGAAAGAATTTCCAAATATATACTTCAAGATGAAAATGAAACTTGATAGAAAGTTAAATTAGAATGATAGATGAAAAAAGACACTAGTAAGCAAATAACAAATGTGTAAGATCAACATGAATAACAGACAATGCTTTGTAATATATAATATAAATTAAGAGATACTGTAGTTAATTTTTTAAAGTCTTTGCATTGTTTCAGAGAAAGATAATGATGCTACCTTTAAAATTTCTTAAGTCAAATGTGGATGTTAAAATTTCATGTGCATTCAGTGAAAGAATACATATAGAACATGCAATGTGGTAAAGGCAATACATTAAGACAAGAAAGGAGGAAAATAACCCCAGTAAAATCAAAACAAACAGAACATGAATATTATGTGTTAAAATTATTTAATGTATCAATTACTATAAATACAAAAAGTCTGAAATCTTTATTTAAAATTTATTAATATAAACATGGATGTATAGATGGGGCATGGAGATACAGGTATACAGATATAGATGATGTAGTTATCTCTATATATATCTTTTTAAAAATTTATTTTTTATTTGTATATATTCATAGGGTACAAGTATGATTTTGTTACATTGATATATCACATTGTGGTGAAGTCAGGGCCTTCAGTGCATAGTCACCAGAGCAACGCACTTTGTACCCACCAAGCAACCTCACATCATCCACCCTTTCACCACAGCCCCTCAGAATCTCCATTGTCCATCATTCCACACTCTGATTTTGTGTGTATGCATTATTTAGCTCCCACTTATAAGTGAGAACATGCAATGTTTGTCCTTCTGTGTCTGAGTTGTTTCACTTAAGGTAATGGCTTCTGGTTTCATCCACGTTACTGCAAAAAACATGATTTCATTTTTTATGGCTGAATAGTATTCCATTGTGTATATATGCCACATTTTCTTTATCCAGTTCTCTGTTGATGGACAATTGGATTGATTCCGCATCTTTACTATTGTGGATGGTGCTGTGATAAACACACAAGTGCAGGTATCTTTTTTATATATTGATTTCTTTTCTTTTGGGTAGATATTCAGTAATGAGATTGCTGGATCTTACGGTAGTTCTATTTTTTTAGTCCTTTGAGAAATCTCCATACTGTTTTCCATAGAAGTTACACTAATTTACATTCCCCAGAAGTGTATAAGGATTACCTTTTCTCTGTATCCTCCTCAAGATCTGTTCTTTTTTGTCTTTTTAATTATAGCTATCCTGTAAGATGATACCCCATTGTGGTTTTAATTTGCATTTCTCTGATGATTAGTGATGATGAACATTTTTTCACATGCTTGTTATGTCCATACTTTTAATTTCTAGAAAATTTGTTTTCTTATGTTCTAAGTGTGTCTCTTGGATAGTTTCTCAGTAATTACAAAATAATCATGAAGACAAAAAGATTTCTAGACTATCACAATATAATTTAATAATCTAAGTTCATTAGTATAATGAAAATATGCAGCCAGTATGTACCTAATGACTTTGCCCTAAAATATTTAGAGTGAAAATTACCAATGTTTCAAGGAGAGGTAGACAATTAGACTGAGAATGTTTTCAAATGCTTTACACACCAAAACATTGAAACAGACTTTTTAAAGTATGGACTTAGAATATATTGAGAAACAATTAACAAAATCAACAAGTTTATTAAGGGTTACCTTGTGTCTAAACAGGAAAGTATACATTTTAATAACAAGCACAAAAAGAATATTTGCAAAATTTGGTCACAAACTCGGTTACAAATCAAGACTCACCAAATTCAAGGTCTATGTTACACAGATTACATTTTCTAACAAAAGTAAAATTTAGTAACCAAGCAAAAAGGTTACCAATAAACCTTATATATTTTAACATTTCAAAAATGAAAGGTTCTAGTTTAAAGAAATCAAAATGAAAATTAGTAAATTACTGGGAACTGAATTATGATGAAACCATTGTATATAATGTTTTTTGTTTAACACTACTTAGAATAAAATTAAAATATAAGAAAAATGATGGAAGGCTAATTATTTATGTACCCAGTATATGAAGCAAACTAAAAATGAGAAAAAGAACATCTAAATGGTATTAGAAACTAACAAGTTAGCACAACTAGAGGTAAAAGAGATTAAAGGAAATATAAACAACTTTATGCCAATATATGTGAAAACATAAAAATTTATAATTTACATATACATATATAGAGTTACAAAGTATATCAATTTTTAATTATAAATTTATGACACAAAGCACATATAATTATAAGACAACATGGAAAAATGAAAATATTTTGATAATTTTCTTTGAACTATAGGATTTTGAATATCTCTTCAATATTTTTCTTTATTATCACCAGTCTCTTCTTTGCAGTGCAATTGAAGTTATCTTTGTAAAGAAATCAAGTAATATCACTCTTCTCGAATCCCTCCAATTTTTTGTTTCATTTGAACAAGAGCCCAAATCCTTATGTGGCCTACAAAGTTGTAGATGATCTGATTTCTTGAAAAATCTCTTTCCTCATGTCTTGACATTTTCTTTCTTGTCCACTCAGCTTTATTAACACTCATATCTTTCCTGTTCCTGAAATCTCCCAGCTAAGGGCCTTGGAAATTAGTGTATTGCTTTCATTTTTCTCCTACGATGGATCATCTGCTTATTTATATGCATTTGTTTCCTTTAAGTTCTTGAAAATATTTAACAGCTGCTTCGAAATCCCTGATAATTGTAACATCTGTATCACCATAGGTTTGGTATATTGACTGTATTTTTGTTCTTCAGTATAGGTCATATTTTTCTGTTTCTTTACATGTCTAGTGATTTTTGATTGACTACTGGATATGAATGATATGTGTAGAGACTCTAGATTTTGTTCCTCTGAAAAATGATTTTCATTCTAGTAGGTAGAAAACTTGGAGGGACTCCAAAGTCTTTCTCTCCTGTGGGCTGTAGAAGATGCAATTACCACTCAGTTCTTTCAATTTACATCTGCTGAGATTTTATTGGACTTCCTGGGATCTTTATCATGTTTTAGAAATCAGCCAAGGATTTGGGTAGATTTTATACACAGATATTGAGGTTTGCTCCCATTGCTGTTCCCTCACTTCCAGAATTACTAACTTTCTGGTCTGTTGTTCCAAACTCTGTCCTCTGATACTTCAAGCCCTTTAGGCTACAGCTGTTTGTGTCCTTGTACAGTAACAGAGATTAGGGTATACTACAAGGCAAAATTATTAACTCGCAAATTCCAAAAATTATTGTTATGTTCTCTCAAGTGTAATTTTCCCTCCAGTTTCTACTTGCTTTTGTTCTTTCTTCTATATTTCAAAATTATTATTATTATTATTTCAAACCACTGTATGGAGGTATTATAGATAAATAAAAGCTGTACATATTTAATGTACACATCTCAATCAGTTTGGGGATAAGTATACACCTGTAAAACAAACACTACCATCAAGACCATAAACATATTCATCCTCTTGCTCTCTTTATTATTATACCTGTTTGGGTTTTTTTTGTGATAAGAACACTTAACATAAGATCTGCCCTCTTAGCAAATTTTAAGTATACAATATAGTATTGGTAGCTATAGGCATTATTCTGTATAGCAGATCTCCAGAACATATATATCTTTAGGCCCTGGCAACCACCATTCTCCATCCTGCTTCTATGAGTTTGACTATTTTAGATTCCACATATAAGTGAGACCATATAGTACTGTATTTGTCTTTCTGTGTCTGGCTTACTTCATGTAACAGAATGTCTTCCAGCTCCTTTCACATTGTCACAAATGGCAAATTTTCCTTCTCTTTGAAAAGTTGAATAATATTCCATTGTATGTATATATTGCAATTTTCTTTATCCTCTCATCCATTGGTGGACATTTAGGTAGTTTCCATATCTTGGCTATTCTGAATAATGCTGCAGTGGACATGGGAGTGCAGATATCCCTTAGAGATCCTGCCTTTAATTTCTTTGAATACACACCCAGAAGTGAGATTGTTGGATCACATGTAGTTCTATTTTTAGAAATTTTTATTATTATATCTTATATTTTATCCAGATTTTATGATTTTTATCTATGGAAAGGTTAGTCTGATCAAACTACCAGCTGTATGTATTCAGGAAAATAACTAATCCTCTCTGTGCCTCATTTTCTTCATCTGCAAGAAGTTAATAGTATCTGTGAAGTGCAGATAATAATAGGGTTAGTATAAATATATATGTGTGATGGGTTTGTACTGTGTCAACTTAGCTAAGCTGGAACTATGTTTCTCAGAATTTCCTTTCCTTAATAGATGCATTTTGCATAAGAGTTGGAAAGTCAAAGTGAAAAATATGCTTTTCATACTTGGAAGCACAATGCAAGACATCAGTTCCTGTTGCAGCTCATGCAGGTTGTCACTGATCTGCTGATACACTCTGGTAGTGTTAGGCAGCAGCTGGGCCCACAACTCTTCCAGCTCCCACCTGGTTTGCTTCGGCTTCTCCAGCTTCAGTTTGCTTCCTGTTTGCATCTGGAAAGAGGGCACCAGCTTGTCCTGCATTTTGAAGTTGGAGGTTTGGAAGCAGTGAAATACTAATGTGCATTAAAGCTTGACCTCATGGGCTCCAGTTTGTCCTTGCTGTCCTTCACTTCATGTCTGTCTTTTTGTATTGACTGTCTGCCCTGTTGACATCAGGATCAGCACTAGATGCAAAGATGACAGTCATACATAATCCATTTAACTTGCTCCCACAATTACTCAAGGTCAAATTCCTATAACAAATTTTCAACCTTATATCACTCCAAGGAGTTCTGCATCTCTAATTGAACCCTGACTGACACAATATGTAAATTTCTTAATAAAGCTCCTGGTACATACATTTTTTTAAACAAATATGTTCTTCATTACTGCTTAATATGCTTACAATAAAAATACATAGATGAAGCCCACCTGGTCTCGGTAAATTCACTGAAAATCATTTAATTGTACACTTAAATGGAGTGTTGGTTGTATGTAGATACAGTTAGAGCACTATGTATGTACTCTCTGGACTACTTTGACAG
>CAUYRT010060201.1:0-50226 GCA_963574885.1 Lepilemur ruficaudatus
ATACTCTGAGGGAAAAAAGAAAAGAGAAGAGAAGAGAAGAGAAGAGAAGAGAAGAGAAGAGAAGAGAAGAGAAGAGAAGAGAAGAGAAGAGAAGAGAAGAGAAGAGAAGAGAAGAGAAGAGAAGAGAAGAGAAGAGAAGAGAAAGGGGAGGGGAGGGGAGGGGAGAAAGAAAAGATCCCCTTGTACCCTTATCCAGCACCTACTTCCCCCACCTCCCCAAAGAAAACCACCATCCTGACAACAAACACCATAAATTAGTTTTGACTTTTTGAACTTAATATAAATAAAATCATTCGATGTGTGTGACTGGCTTTTCACTCAATATTGCTTGTGAGGAGCATCCATATTGTTGCACATAAGAATAATTTTCATTTTCATTGCTGTATAATATTTCATTTGACATGATTTCTGTCGCTATTTTTATCCAATATGCATTTTATGTTTGTTGTTTGCCCAGTATATATTTTTTACATCCTTTCATTGCAATTTATTTGGTCTTTTTCATAAAAAACAAAAAGGCGTATCTCCTCAGACAGCATATAATTGGGTCTTTGACCAGATTGACAATCTCTGCTTTTTATAATATTTAGCCCAATAATGATATTTAATAGTATACTTAAATCTAACCCCATTTAGTATAATCATTCATGTTTGAATTTAAATCTACCATTTTGCTATGTATTTTCCATTTGTCTCATTTTTCTTTGCTTCTATTCCTGTTCCTCCTGGTCTGCCTTCTTTTGGGTTAAATATTTTTTATAATTCCATTTTAATTCTTCTATTGGCTTTTTAGCTATGCCTCCTTATTTTTAGTGGTTGATCTAGGAATATGCATCTTTAACTTATCACAATCTATTTAGAGTCAATATTATGCTATTTCATGTAAAATATGAAAATCTTAAAACCATATAGTTCCATTTACCTCCTCGTTTTTGGCAGGACTTGGTGACCAATTAGATGTTGTGGCTATCATGGAAGAAATTTAGAATGACTCCGAAGTTTATAGTTCAAATGATGAGATAATGATGCCATCAATAAAAGTGAAAAAAAAAATAAGAGCATCAGGAAGTGAGTGATCCAAAGACCTGACCAGGTCATGAATTATAGTTTTTTTTATTCAATTGTTGCAATACATTAATTATTTTTAATCACTATGTAATTAACATATTTTAATTAAAAAATTGTACTTGTCCACTTAATTTGTAGAATATGTTTGTGATAGGAAATTGAATTTGCTCACTTAAGCTGTAAATAAACTAACTTACCAGCCCTAAATTATTTAGCTTCCCTTGATGAACAGAAAATGTTAGACTCTCTTGGTCTACCTTTCTTCTTGCAGATTGCTTAAAATAAAGATGGCTTCTAGCAGTTTCAAACCTACTACACCCTGTGTGAAAGCACTTTCTGTCGCACTTTGGAAGTCCTGTTTAACCAAAATGCTAGGTTAATGAGCCACTGAATATGGTAATTCTTAAATTCCTATGTAACACACTTGATCTCTAACACTGTAGTATAAATGAGTATTAGGTCATGTGAGAGGGGAATATATATAGTATAAAACAGAGGATGAAATTCAAAAGAAATAAAGCCCAAGAACATGAATAATTAGACTATGTAGACTAGTTATAGTGGTTATAATTTATTAAATTCAAGTTCATTTATTCATACCTCTTATTGTTTTACAAAGTTTATTGCTATCCTATTGAGTCCTTCATTTTTCCAGTTAGGATAGTTTTGCTTTATTTTTTCTTTCCAAATCTTTTCTTTCTTTCCAAATCTGTCTCTTTAGTTACTATTCTCTAGATTTAAAATTGTTCCACTATGTCTTTCTTGAAGTGCTACAACCAAATATACACCCAACTTTACAGATATGGATTCACTATACTTCTATTAAAAGGTAGGATGTCTTTCCTGTTTCCTATTCTATGCCAGTTATACCAAGCATTTTTATTGTTTTGGGGCTGTGAGGCACATTAGATTCTCAAGGAAACTCTATCATTAGTCATTCCCAAAATGATAAATTACAATCTTTCATTCAACAGTCGTTAATTTGAATAATTCTTATCTACGTGACAATCTTTACTAATATCTAAGGATATATTGCCATACCACTTCATTAGTTCTTCAGGTTTTTATTTGTTTTATTACCTGGAAGGATTTAAAGTCATCAGCCAATGTCTTAGTCTACATGGGCTGCTATAACAAAATATCAGAGCCTGGGTGACTTATATACAACAGAAATTTATTTCTCACAGTTCTGAAGGCTAGAAAGTACAAGACCAAGGAACTGGCAGATTTAGGGTCTGGTAAGGGCCAGATCATAAATGGTGCCTTATTGCTGTGTCTTCACATGGTTAAAGAGGCAAGGCAACTCCCTGGGGTTTCTTTTATGAGAGCACTAATCCAATTCATAAGTGAAGAGTGCTCATGATCTAAGCACTGTAGAAAGGCTCCACCTGCTAATACTATCACCTTGGGGTTAGGATTTCAACACATGAATGGTAGGGGGGATGGGGAATAAACATTCAGACCATAGCAGCAAACTAAAATTTTTACTGTCTAATATCCTGTCTCAAGTTATTATAAAAATATTAAAGAAGTCTGTTCCCTGATACAATGGATTAAGCAATAAGAGAAATGCAATTAAAAACATAAAAGTTAAAGCAAAAAAGAAAGTCAGGAATCACTGCCCTTATACAATCTCCCAACCAATTAATTTCAATTTGAATTTGTAACGTTAATTTTGTATTTATACATATACATGACAAAACAGATAACTAAATGTTGTTTTGGCTTTCCAAATGCTAAGTAAATAATGTTCAAAAGAGGTTTTCCTTGCCTTCTATTAATTACACCTAGGGGAAAAAAAAAACAAAACTGTGCACTGATTACTAAGAGCCAGCAGGAGTTCTTTGAGAAAGTATGCTGCCAGGAAGTGAATGCATAAGGAGTTACGTGAAACCAACCTGATTTTTAATTTTCTCCCCCTAGTCCACTCCTAGCTAGTTACTGGCCTGGAAAAATCGAAAAGGTGCTGTAAACTTAGTGTATCTGTTTTTAGTCTCAGGTGTAAAAGTTGAGTTAACCACACTACTCCATTCATGACAGTTTATCGTCAATGATTAAGCCCCCTGTCTTGTTTATTGCTATTGTTTAAATTTATTTTTTTCTCTTATCCTTATACCCCCTCCCAATCTTGTCAACCCCATAGCACCTATTCTAATGATTTTAATATATATCTTCTTATTTTTGTGTTTTCTTACAAAATGGGTATTTTTTGTTTGCATGTAAATATTACATGCACACACACAAAATTACATAACTTTTTTTATTAAACAGTATGTTTCTAAGGTTTATCCATGTTGCCATGCAGATAGCATATACCTAATATGTTGCTTTTAACTGCTGCTGTAACAGCATCAGATATTTCCATAAGGTATTTGATAAAGTATCACTCTCCTTTAAATTGGAGAGGGAAGAAGGGAGGGGAGAGATAGAGAAAGACTTGTTTTCTGTTCTTTTATCTAAAGCATGCCAGATCAATATAATGGGAATATATAAAGAATATTTCTTCAATTCATTTTATGATCAGTATATCAAGGGTAGATCCAGGTTTTGTGGTCCTAAAGCTTAGATAATCTGGAGGCGTCATCTTTAATTAAAATAGTACAAACTTAAGTATGAAAGCAAATATTTATTTTGAATGAGAGCAATCAAAACAAATTGAAAATTTCTGAAAGTGGAGAAATGCTATAAATATCTCAAATATCAAAAAATATATACTATTTTTATGAATTCACTGCCTAACACCTCTATGATTATTTCCCACATTTTTTGGCTTTACATTATTTGAATCCTTACTGATATGACAATGATTTTGCAATATTCTCTGTAGAAAGAATAATAGCACTGCTACAAGTTTGTGCCCTACAAACCCAGGAGCACGAGATGAGTAATTCCTATTAAAGGGGAAAAAAATCAGTGGCACATTCGTAATTGGCTGCTCTATTATCAGGCATATGCCTGACAGGATAGAAATTCCATTTTGATTGGAGTCAGTGAGAACCAAATCCTACAATTTTCCACAAATGATAATTAGAAAATTTTCCACAGACTAGTTCTGGTTCAATACATTTCTATCATTTTTCTCCTCCACTACACACATATTAGTGGAGGCAGTTGCATAAAATACATTAATATTGTGATAAGACTCCAGCCCTGAAACTTTGTGCTATAACATGGGATGAGTTGGCCCAAGTAGGTAGTAGACGTATTCCTGATGGCCATTCCTACACCAGAATGTCTAGAAATAATTTAACTATACACAGAAGTGGTTGTGAAGCACATAAATATATCTCACTAAACCTAAGCTCAATGATTTCTCAAGCACGCTTGCAAATAAAAATATACTGGCTTCTAAATTAGAGTTTTTATTTGCCCTGATATCTTGGGCAATTTCCTGGTTGTTCAAGTCTAAGGTATATTTTTGCATAATCTATTGACGATATTTTACCTTTTGAAAATGATAAAAATCACAGCAATTCTTAGCAAAAGGCCTTCCTTTTGTTCATGTTTATGTTGTTTAATGCAGTTGGGCACCTACTGGGGATTAGAGCATGGCATGGGTGCCAAGGTGTGCAGTAGTCTAGACTCATCAAGTGATTGCAACACAGATTAGATCATTCTTCAGTCTCCTGATCAAATTTTAAACAATAGATCTGTAGCCAGTTTAAGGCATAGTAGAACGGCCAACAGAAAAATGTGGCAGCTTAGGCAAGACCTGTGATATCTGTGTTCTCAACCTTGGCTGCAAAGAAAACTCCCTGAGAAATTCAAGAAATCTCAATGCCTTGACTGCTCCCCAAATCGATTCAATTTAAACCTGTGAGGGTAGGAGCCAGGCACCAGTGTTTTGGGCTTAAGATTCTAATGTGCAGCCAGGGTTGAGAATGGCTTGTCTCAGCTTTGAGGGTTAGTAAGTCAATGGTGTCAGAGACCCAGCACTTCGTTTCGTTTTAAGTGACCCTTGGGGTGAGATTTCTCTCATCCCTGTACAACTGTATGGCTCCAAAAATTTCTTACGTCCTGGCCTGCCTTGACAATCCTGAGCAGATAAAGGAACACAACAGGTTTAAAGAAAAAGGGCACTAAGGGACTGAAGTGTTCTTACTCATCTAACTTAACATTTCAAAGAAAATGGACAGCAGGAAATTGTAATGTCCACAAGAATTACTGAGAACAGTTTACCAGGAGCAACACACTACTGAGAATCTACTAAATTTTTCAAAGAGCAAACCATTTTTCATTCTGAGGAAGGTTTTACTTTTTAACAGTGTTTTGATGGGAGCAAAACTGTGGAAAAACAATTAGCCTCCAGTAATTACTGGCAACAAATTCTGCTACTTCCTCCATTTCCTTTGAAAAATCCTTCTATCAGGTACTAATTAGCAATTAGTGAACACTAAATTCTGATGACGGAGAAGAGCACTTCTCAATCTGTGTTCCTTGGAACACTCGTGTTACTAGGTGTTATATTAATATAAAATTTTGCATATTCTCATCTTTGATAGTCAAAAGACACATTTTTATGTTGAAGGCTCTGTGGAATTTGCATACATAAATCTACTTAACATTATTTAACCAAATGTTTCACAAATTTATATAACCATAGAATACACACAGACACACACACACACATATATACATACACCCCATTACACCATTTCTGGTATGTTTTTTTTAGTGGTTTGGGGATTTCATTTTGTTTCATTTTTATTTTTAGCAGAACACCTATAGAACCAGTAGTGTTCTGTGAACCAGTAGTGGTTTGGAAAAAGACCTCTCCCAAAGAAATCAAAACCAAAGCTAAAAATGATGCTTCAGGCCTGGAATTTTAGGCATGTGGGGGACAGTGGGCATTCTCCTAGCTGCTAAAATATCAGATAGACAGTCATTTGCAATTATCCATCATAAAGACCCTTATCAAGCCTATAGCTATGTCATTAATTCTGAAAGGCTGTGTCCAGTAATTCAGTCCATCTGATTTCCCAGGTTTTGGGAATGTCTGTTTCAATGTGGCACACAGAGAAGCTATAGCAGATTGGGCTCATTTTGAGCCACAGGCAAAATATTCTAAGTTCAAGTATTTACTGAATTTTACTTGCCAGTTTTCATGTCATGTGTGATATTTTTAGCTGACTAGTGATAGTCTTTAAATCCAACAACAGTACACATTTTATACGAGAAATACACTAATATATTGACTACGGCTCTCTTCTTGACCAAACTTCAGTCAGGGTCCTCTGAACTCTCTTTTCTACTAGGCCTCAACCTTTGGACTTCTGTGTCCATCTTTGTATCACCCAGTTTTAGCAAAAATCCTGCTAAGTCAGTTTAGTGAGAATCTCCCACCCTTGGTATCTGATCACCCTGGGATATTTGCACAAATTCCTCATCCCCCCACCATCCCCCAAGTGATATTAGATCACCCCAGCCTGCCTTCAGCAAGAATCCTATCAAGTTGATTTAGCCAGAATCCCCCAGACCCCTAATGTTTTCTGTAAGCAATTTTCCATCCACTGACCCCTACCCAGCTATAAAACCCCACTTGTCCATGCTGTGTTCAGAATTGAGCCCAGTTCTATACTGAGGTCTCTTTTCCCTACTGCATTAGTTCCCAGATAAAATCTGTTTCTACTGCTTTAACTACTGTCCAGCTCTGTTTTTTTCTTGAACAATATGCAAGCTTTCAATAAATTTACATCAAAAAGCAATAAATACTTGTATCAACTTGAGAAGGCCTTATTAAAAATACTTCAATATATTGAAAAATTAGACTGACAGCTTTGAAACACAAAATCCTCTGTTTATCCAAAAAATATATATATATGATTGCCACCAGCAATTCTAAGCTTCCCTCATGAGTGTACCTCTGTTTGCCCCTCTAGAGAGTGAGAAGAAGGTTCAGATTCCAGGCCCATTTAATTCTTGGCTTCTTTGCTAAGACTGCCAATTACAGCATTTTGTGATATGGACATCTGTCCACTGGACTGAGACCAGCTCATTTCACAAAGCAGTTGTCAACTGGTATCAACTTTCTGTGACAACCTGTGTTGGATTCAAACCCATGTCCTCTGAGGTTACAGGGCTTCCTCTTCTATCATGAAATTGTTTAAATGCTCAGAAGTTAGGCACACTAATTCTCAAAGCTAACTAATTATAAAATCAGGAAGTCATCCTCTTATTTCCCTTAATTCATGGAAATTTTCCAGATGCTTGCATTTATTGTCAAAAAATAATCCTCTAAGCACACTTTTATTCTTGAAAATCTGGACATTTCTCCAATCATTTTGAAAGAAATTTATATATTTAACATTGTTTCAATGGGTACTTTTTGAGCACCTACTATCTGTCAGGCAGTGTGAAAATGCTACCAGTTTCATTATTTTTTTTCTGACTACATCTGCTGAATAGCTGAGAAATTCATTTTATCTTTCTACCAAAACTAGCCTTTCTTTTTCTGGTTTTTTTTTTTTTTTTTTTTTTTGGAGACTCTCTTGCCCAGGCTAGAGGGCCATGGCATCAGCCTAGCTCACAGCAACCTCAAACTCCTGGGCTCAAGCGATCCTCCTGCCTTAGCCTCCCAAGTAGCTGGGACTACAGGCATGTGCCACCATGCCTGGCTAATTTTTTCTATATGTTTTTAGTGGGCCAATTAATTTCTTTCTATTTTTAGTAGAGACGGGGTCTCGCTTTTGCTCAGGCTGGTCTTGAACTCCTGAGCTCAAGTGATCCTCCCGCCTCAGCCTCCCAGAGTGCTAGGATTACAGGCATGAGCCACCGCACCCGGCCTCATTTTCTGTTTTTAAATTCAGTACAAGGTAAGAAGAGCAAAAAGTTTTGTAAGGGGAAAGGTAATGTTTGAAGTTACATCAGTTTCAGTGTAGTTTAGTTTCTCAACTGTATGTAATTACTTTGAAGGAGAAAATTCATAAAAATAGCTTTATTGTTACATTTTTGCCAGTGGGTGTGTGAAGTGATTTAACTTACAGGTAATGATTATGTAATTGTATTGATACAGGGCATCCAGCCTACCAACCTTGATGAATCATCCAGACTGACAAGAGGAGGTGTAAAAATTCTGCCTGCTTCTTTTCTGTCTCATATCCCTGCCTTTTCAAAGCAGAGAAGTCTTTCTCACAAGTTGGGGAGGGCGTTGATAAGCGAGGCATCAAAGCTCCAAGATCACAGATATAAACGCATCACGACAATGTGTCAATTCCTTATGGTATAATTTAAAAATTAATTGGGTGGTGGTGAAACTACCCAGCCCAAATGATGACTGTGCCATAAGAGATACAATGCAAATGGCTGTCAGAAGCTACTTACCATTCAAAAACAAAGCTCTAAACTTTTACAAAGCTCCATTAAGATACAAATTAATCTCACTGAACTGATCCATGTTGTTTGTCCCTGTTTTACCTCTGTAGGGTACATTTGTTGCATAAACCCAATCATTTATTTGGACAGGAAGAAACAACACAAAATGTAAAGGTCTAGTCATAGCCTGGTACCCTGAAGTAATTAAACTTTCTGTTTTTGTAGCCAATGACCCCTGCAGCCATAGCTGATTAAAAGTAGAAAAATTTTAAATCTGGAGAATATTTGTGCCAAGGACAATGCTTGACCAAATATAATTAGCTGAATTTAGATAAATTCTCAATCTGGCTTTCTTTAACTTGAATAGAAAAATCACACACTTCGTTGAACATGAATGGATTTGAAAATGAACATTTGGATTATATGTGAGGATATTTTCCCAGAATGATAGGCCTAAGATTTTTTGATGTGCTGCATAGAAGTTCTTTGTTGACCCTAAGAATATATCAGCCTTCTGTTTTTACTCTCTAGTTCTATTTGCCGACTTTTATTAATATTTATAATAACATAAATAGGTGAGGGAAAGCAGGAAAATAACAGATCCATTTAAATCTTTACTCTTTGTTTTTTCTGTGTGTCTTGTTCTTTTTCTTGGGGATAATTAGAGATAAATGGCATGGTATTATATTTGCTTGGATAGCAATACAAAAATGCCTATTTCCATCACTTTCAGTAATAGACTTTCAAGCTATATTTTCCTCAAACTTGATCCTCATTATTCCAGTAACATTTAAGCTATTAATTTCTCCAGAGAGTGCTTTTTGAAAATGGTAAATTATAAGACAAATCCCAAAATTACATTTTCTTTAATTTACAGTATTGTTCAAGCTCTACTGTTAGCATAAATGAATAGTCTGAGCTGCAATCTGAAATAAAGCCTTGAGCATTAAACAGTTGGCTTGGAAACAGAAACATTAAGAATATGATTGAAATTTTTTTACAGAAGATGAAATAACAGCATGCGTGAAAGCTCATTTATGATAATTCTAACATTTCTGTTACAGTTGCAGAAAAGTAACATTTACCCCTCCCCCCAAAAAAATGAAAGAAAGAGAGAAAGATGAAGGGTTTTGCCTTCTAACCAATTGCAATGATATCATTTTGCCCTTAGTGAAAAGTGATTGCCACAATTAAATAGATTTTTTTCTGAGTTGCAAGTTTACCCTTTTGAAGAAACACAAAACAGGGCTTTTCAAAACAAAAGTCAATTGAAGCAAAGTTTTCATACTTGATGTATAACGTGCAGGTATGTTACAGACATGTAACAACAGTAATAAATACAGTCAAACAATATGCTACTCAGAAAGACAATGAAGTCTATAAAGGTCTATAAATATCAGCACATTTATCTTATTTTATTATAAAAACACATTAATTATGCTAATGTGTGATGAAATCATGCCCTGAGTTTAAAGGCATACTTTAAATCATTTGTTGAATCTGTTTCATTTCACACTAGTTATATTTATTTGCTTTATTTTTGTTTTGTCTTCTTTGCGGGTAGGAGTTTGAGAAAGATAGAGAATGTTTTTTATAAAATTATGAAGAAGACCAATCTTCTTGAAGATAATGATAATCAGGTAAATTGCTGACAATAACCATTTGAGGCCTAAGCAAACATTTGTGATAATTCTTCAAATGAAAAACTTCAAATTCACTCAAATGAAGAAAATCACTTTCCCCATCTAGTGGTGGCTGATTGTAACTTTCCCAAATTCCAGAATACTTTCCAACTTTTTAAAAGTGTCATGTGGTTTTTATACCCATGCTTATGTCAGACAATTGAATTTATGTGGGAAATTCAGCTAATTCTTGTTAGTTTTCTGAAAGATTTTACTACAGTCTAAAGAAACATCTTACTATCTGCAATATTTACCTCTGAGCCAAAATGCACAAAACACAGTCCCTGCCATTGTAGGGCTTACAATACAGTTAGGAAGACTTGACATACATGTATAAAAAGATAAAAAAAGAACACGTATTAATTATCAAATGAGTGTTAGCGGTAATGTCAGGGCAGAGAACACAATGCCCCAAAATATGGCACCTTGGAGTACAGAGAATTTTAAGCTGAAGAAAATTGAGAAAACCACAGAAGCAGAAAGGTCTCCCTGACCTTCTCTCTTAAAGACTCTCAGGTGACAGGTGTTCTGGAGGAAAGTAATGTTACACAGAGATGCCAAGAAGAATCTGAACAAACTAGGTTTCCCCCAGTTATTACCATTAGATCATACCTGCTTTGTTTACTCATACTTCTACACATTGGTCTGCTCTTCATTAAGGCTAAGCTTCAAAATACACAGTTTTTCTTATTTCTTTGGATTTTCACTTCTGAAGGCTGCTGTGTCCTGTAAAACTTATATTAAATAAATTTGTTACACTTTTCTCTTGTTCATCTGGTTTTGCTGTTGTCGTTATTGTAGTTGTAGAGGTGTCAGCTGTGTGCCTGGTGATGGCTCAGGAAAAGATATTACTTTTTCCTCCCTACAGAAAATGCTACAAGAATTCTGAAGAAGGTGTGCTTTTTGTTAGTCATCGTTGATTGAAAAAGGCTTCACAGAGTGTGTGGAATTGAAATGGCCTTTAAAGAGAAGGAAGGAATTACGTAACCAGAGCAAACTGAGAAAGGCATTCCAAGCAAAAGGAATAGTTACAAACAAGATTGGGAAACAAGAACTTTGGAAGACAATGAGTAAATCCTTTTCTGCAAAAATGGGTCTGTGTACATGGTCAAGAGGGGTGGGGGTAAGGTGAAAGTAAAGTTGTTGTAGCTATTGTAGATATGATAGAGTTATTGTAGAGGGTCTTGAATGTCAAGGTAAAAATGCTGGACTATGTCATATCTGATGGAACCTTGGGAGCTCTGATGGTGGCATCCATGGACCATACATGGTTTATAATGGGTTTTGTGTATCCTAGAATTTCTTGAAATAGTAGGGAAAATTAACTGTACATGAGCATGTATGTATCTCTCTAGGGAGAATGTCCATAATTGTCATCAGATTCTCGAGGGGAATCATTGCTTTGTTAACAGACAAATATTAAAGGTTTTGAACTGCAAACTGTCATATTGAGCTTTGGAAGGACTCTCTTGGCATTGATTTGTAGGATAGTTTGATATGGGCAGAGAACATATTATTCATATTTGGACTGATATATTCTCCCTAGATATGTAATACAGAGACATCGGCTGCCCTGGTTACATGGTACTTTGCTCCTCCCCTCTCTGGACACTTAATGCTTCTTTATGAAATGTTTTAAATCTAGAATTAACTCTATGATAATCTGTAGAACCTTATACATGATCTCATCAAAAATATCCATAAGCATGCATACGATTTAGGTTTAGTCAGTACCAAACATCTTTCTCAACATTGGTGTGCTTTCTGTCTACGTTTATATTTGGGATTCAGACCTCATAATGATAGTAGTAACATAAAAGTTTCCATTTGTTTAGGACTATATGCAAGGAACAAAATTAGATATATTTGTTCAACAAATGCTTATTGAGTGCTTATTACATGCCAGGAGGGTTGTTAGTAATTCTTACAATAATCCAATGAGTTAGTTATAATCTCCCAATTTTATACATGAGGAAACTGAAGTCTAGGAGTTAGCCAACATTCACATAGTCATCTTATTGATAACTAGTATAACTTTGATTTCAACCAAGATCTCTCTGATTCAATAACGTGTGTCAAAAGTGGAACTAAAAAAGTTTCTGTCCAGGATGCAAGATTTCTGAATGCCTGTAGCTTGTCCTACCATAGCTTTACCTCTCCCTTCTCTTCCCTCCATCCAGCCAATCCCTACCCACCTTAGCCTCTGCCCATGCAAAATGCCCAAGTGATACAGGCACCCAAAGCCAAGCAAATGTGCCTTCCTTATGAACTATGAAGCTTTTGTCCAAAGCCCCAGTGTATGAACTAAGCAGGAATCAGTGGCCAAGGCCCTTTTCATAGCTTAGTTTTTTCCAAACTGATTTCCTAATAAACTACTGAAAGATGGTAACCAGTGTAACAGAGGAGAAAAAAATAATATCTTTTCCTCACCCATGGCAAGGTTCACGGCTGAGGCCCCTATGACAAAATACAGATTAACAGGAGAAAAGCATACAAATTTAAGTTTTACGTGACACAGGAGCCTTCAGAAATGAAGATCCAAAGAAACAGGGAAATCTTTTTATTTTTATGCTTAGGTTTGACAAAGACTGGGCAATTGTGTAGAAGTATGGTTGGACAAAGAGGGTATGATCTAATGATAATAAACTGGGGGAAACTTAACAAAGCCTATTTGTTCAGATTCTTCTTCTTGGTGTCTCTGTGTCTTTAAGGATAAAGATGTCCCTTTCCTTGGGTATACGGAGGATACCTACCTCTGCACTGAAAGTTTTACAATCTGCTTCAGGGGTCAAGACATGGGGAAGGTGAGCGTGATAGTCCTGCTTCCGCTGTCTTCTCAAATGCCGAGATGCCATGTGTGGGGGTAGCATGTCCTGAACCCCACCAGTATGCCTTACTGAAGTATTCTATGACCAAAAACATTATGGAAATACTGCTCTGCATATTTTCCTCTGGGCATTTAAAAATGAGCATTCACAGATTAAAAACTGAGAAACTCCACAGGAAGAGAAAGATAGGTAAGTCTGCACAAGACAGCTTTTCTCAAATTTGTTTGAACAAGAAGTTTCTTTCCATGAAACTCCTACTACTGTGGCACAGAACAGTAACTCATGTCCAGAAAACAGTGGCTATCACAATGACAGGCTATGATGCTAAAAATAGGCCTCCTCCACTCTTCCATTGGAATTAATGTAGCACCTTCAGCACCTGCAAAATTGAGTTTCTCTGGCCCCCAAAATTCCACGTGCTCACTTTTCCTAAATGTCAGAAGTTCATCATCATGTACAAGAATATGAGTATAAGGCTCACGCTCACAACAAACTACAGAACAGTTAAAGTCCAGAATAATTGTGACCCCTGCTTCAGCACTTTACAATGCAAACATCAATTACTCGTTAAATGTGATTTCCCAAACAAAACCAATGCAATCAAATCAGGAAATACTAATATCTAGACTCACATGATTCTTACCAGCCATAAACTGTAATAAAGAAAATGGAAGAAAAGAAAAAAATCTCAGTTTCAGTGTCACTGGGGCACTAGCCAATCCATGCCACTTGTCATGAGTGCCCCACCTGTGAACTCAAATCTCACTTGGAAGAAAGCCTGTGAAGAGGTTACCTGTGACCCCAGAACTCTATATCCAAGGGGAAAGGGAGAGCAGATGGAGAATGTACACTGCCACACTGCCTCTCTCAGAGAGTGTTTGAAACACTCCTGCTTTCTTCGGAATTTTAGAAATTGCATTTTCAGCGCCTCTACTCATAAAGTCTTTCCTGAAACCCCATTCCCCACCTCACGTTCATCCCATATATTTAAAACCTCAAATTTTCCCTACCATTCTTTGGTCTCTGCATGCCTGGCACCAAAGTCTGAATTGACAATGGGATTCCTCTGGGAAACAGCTTCCATCCCTTCTTATGAGCAAGGTACACCACTTTAGCACCCAGCAACTTACACTGCCCTAATCTCGTGCACTCTCTGTTTCTTCATTCCCAGTTGGATCCCTGGATGTGGATAGCAGAGGGCTGCAGGGAGCCTGCTGCTTTTGCCTTCTCTGAAATTCCTCAAGCCCGTCCTGCATCTCCCTTGCAGAGAAAACCCTTTGTTTCCACCTTTTCCCCAGCTGAAAGGAATGACTCAACAGTTTGCTGAACTGACCTGCTGTTGGTGGTATGGCTTAAGGGGTCTAATGATATATAACATCCAGGTGCTCATAATACAACCTGGACCTGCATTGCTGTTATCAGCTGAAGCCTATAACAGAAGGCATCTGGAGAAAGCAGACCCAAAAAATGAAAGAGAAAAAAATAAGAAAAGCCTCCTGCTTTCAAGCTTGGCAAAGCGTTTGTTAACTTAACCTAGAGATACAACCATCTTTGTAGTGAGAAAACTCTAGAAGGAATTATCATAGGAGTATTTTTATTTATCATTCTTTGATAACTTGATACTGCTTAATTCTTGTTTAGTAGAAAATACTAAAAGAGCTGATGAAGTTCTTGGCCTTAAAAGACATAGTGTCCCAACTTCTATAATTTTTTTTTTTTGATACTTGTATGTGTCCCATAGTATTTGCTGCTAGCACTACATAATGAGAGGCAATCTCAAAGTTACAATAAATTATGCATAATGTAGTCTTCTAGAATGTCCATAAATATAATGTGAAGCATTCAGCTTGTTATTTGATATAACATCTGAAATCAGATTGCTCTGATGCAAATGTTTATCTCGATGTTATCATTGTGACATGAATTCTTCTGAATTTATTTTGTTTGCAAAGAGCATTTTATTAATTAGTTACACCAGTCTTAAGGGTATTAGTTTTTTAGCCATCTATGTCCAAACTGCAAATATAAAACAATAATTCATTTTAAAAGAAGTTTTATTAAATGGTTTTAGAAACATTGTTTGGACAGCATAAGTACGCTTGGAGATATATTTTCCAGATATTTCTAAGCATTGAAGCATTTACTGATTTTATTATTTATCGCTTTTCATTATCATCTCATGTTGGATTTTATTTTTTTTTTTTACAAAAATCAGAGTACTGGCTGGGCATGGTGGCTTACACCTATAATCCTAGCACTCTGGGAGGCCGAGGTGGGCGGATTGCTCAAGGTCAGGAGTTCAAGACCAGCCTGAGCAAGAGCAAGACCTCGTCTCTACTATAAATAGAAAGAAATTAATTGGTCAACTAAAAATATATAGAAAAAATTAACCGGGCATGGTGGCACATGCCTGTAGTCCCAGCTACTTAGGAGGCTGAGGCAGAAGGATCGCCCGAGCCCAGGAGTTTGAGGTTGCTGTGAGCTACGCTGATGCCACGGCACTCTAGCCCGGGCAACAGAGTGAGACTCTGTCTCAAAAATAAAAAATAAAAAAATAAGAGTACAAGGATCTTTGTATTCAGTTGTTATGAACTAAAACATCAAACCAAGAAATTTTAGCTTATTAAAAAATTTTTGCTTTTGTTTTTATTTCATTTACATGTATTATCAAACTCACTTGTTGAATCTTGGTATAGGAATATATTGCCTCCATTTGTTCCATTTAGGGGTACAACTTTCATTCTTGAAAGGCCTATTTTTGGTGTGTTTTATGATTTCCAACTACAAAAATTCATGCTTATTGTAACTTTGTATGTAAGATTTATTTGGGGACTGAATTTGAGGTGAGTTTCTTCAGAAAGTTTTGAGTTTGCTTCTAAAAGTGCCTGTGGAAACTGCTAAACTGGATTTTTGGGGGAAAGACTGCACAAATAGGACTTCTCATCCCAAACCTGCATAATGTCCAGTTTGTGAGTAGTGATACTCATCTGAGACTTTTGTGAATCCCTTCACCTACAGCCAAGACGGAAACAAGTTTGTGTCTTACTGTCTCGTTCTGCTGGTAGGAGTATTTTACCCTCTCCTTGAGGATATCATCTTTGAGGGTTCAGCTTTATAAAGGAGTCCATATCCAACATCTTACCTTGCACTGGCCCTAGGCTTTGTCTTCCTTTCCAAAACACAGTAAAACAAACTGTTTGGGCTACCAAGGGTTGGCAGATGCTTCCAGAGGAGCCACTTGGATTAATAGATGGTATTAATTTTTGGATTTATATATTCTTGTCATTTTTTTTTTTTTTGGCCTTGAAGGGATGCCCCTTATTTCCATATAAGCTCACTCATGCACCTAAAGAAGTAAAATTTACATTTTATCTCACATTATTTTGTGTTCTATACTGTGAACAATCCTCATATGCCATATTGCCAAAAACCACGGCACTGGCTCACATTTGTAAAAACCCTAGTTTTAACCAATGGGTACCCACATTTTCCAGTGTTTCTTGCATTACCTTGATATTTTTTTCATTTGTTCCTTTGATCTTAATTCTTCCTCAGATTATATCGAATATCTATATTACTTCTCTTTCTACCAACTTTTTAACTTTTCATTTGTTCTTTAATAAACGAGATTCTGCTCTGCCATACTACTGACACTTCTAAAGGTAAAATCTAAATCTCTAGTTTATTCTACAGTAACAAGGAAAGCCAATAATTTTAGTGGCTCAGAACAATGCTTATTTCTTGCTAGAGGTATGCACGGTATCCTAACAAAATAGGCAAAGGGCTCTGCTCTATTTCATCCTTACTAAGGGACTCAGGCTATGGAGTCTCCACTATATGGAATAGTAGGAACATAGATACGGAGAATCACCCACAAACTCTTAAAGGCTTACACCGGAAGTGACATGCATCACTTTCTCTCACAATTCACTGGCCAAAGCAATTTACATGTCCACGCATAAATTCAAGGGAGGCAAGCAAGCACACATCTTCATATGCTCCAGAGGAAAATAACTGACACACTGGAAAAAAGCACTAATGACAACCACAGTTTCCTTTCAGTAGTTATCTTTCTTGCCTTGTGGCTTTTGCACTTGAAATCCTCCAGTGAAATACGTAACACCGGCCTCTCACGGACTGACTTCTAGCTCTTAGTTTCTTTCACAGAATCATCCGTCTCCCAAAACTTTATGTGTACATGTCCCACAGGATCCCTTCTTTGGCCTTCTTTTCATTCTAAGCTTTTTCTTAAAATGTTCTCTTACTCATTAATAGCTTCAACTTCTCTTTTTCTCATCTAGATTGCTCTCCTGAGCAACAGACACCTATATCCAACTACCTTCTGGGTAGACCCACTTGGACAGAGTTATTAACTAAATTTTAAGAAAACTGAGCAAGTATTTCTCCACCTCCAAACATGCTTCTCCTGAAATGGCACTATAGGCTTCCTAGTTACCTATGCAAAAATAAATAAATAAAAAATTAAAAACCCTGAGGAGCTTTGGATTTCTGTCACTTTCAGTCCCCATATCTCACTGCCAATTTATTGGAAGAGTAGACTCAATGTTTCTACTTCTCTACTCAACCTATTGCAGTTCAGTTTCCATCCTCATCACTACTGATAGCACAGTGGTTAGGACCACCTGGGATGGAATCATGGAGCAGCCAGCTGACACCTGTAAGGCCTTGCACAACGTGCTTGACATCCACAGGCTCCTCATCTGTAAAGTAAGGATCCTAATTATACATGCTGGCTGGGATTATTGGAAGGATTAAATGAGTCAGTATTTGTACAGTCTTTGGAACTTGCCTGGTACATAGTATATGCCTGGTAAGTGTTCAATATCATTGTTTCTAAATTGTCTAGTGACTGATTTTCAGTTCTTACATTGTTTAACCTTCTTGAGACATTCACAATTTTTAATCAGTCCCTTCCTTGGACTTTACTCTTCCCTTTTATTTCGATGACACCTTTTGTTCCTGATCTTCCCTTCCACTTCTCTAATCTCTCTTTCTAAATCTTCCTAGCTGTCTCCTTGATTTCTAATGTCAGTGTTTCTATGGATACTTTCTTCAGACCTCTTCTTTCCTTTTACTATATACCTTTTCTCTGGATGATAGCTTCCATTTTCATGGTTACTACCGTATATCAATGACTTTTAAACTTCTTTCTTCAGCCTTGAACTCTCTTGAGCTCTGGATTTATATGTCAACAACCCTAGTGTCTTCCGTGGTTTGGGCTCTAAATGTGGCAAATTCCCAGAAGGTACCTTTCATTTAAATAGAATGTTTAATTATGAGGTTGGGGAGAAAGCCCAGTCTAGAAAAGACCTAATCTACATAATTAACCCTTCTCTCTACCTCCTCTCATGCCTACCTTTGAGAAAACAGTGCAACTGGCATTTGCAAGTAGAAAAGAAGAGCGAGGCTGTTGGGAAACTCTAACCCAGTGTTTCCTTCCCACATGGCTATGCTTGTTGGATTTGGACAGTTTGGGATAATGATAATGATCATGAATACAAGGTATCAACAACTCCTAAGGTGGTTCTTTGTGTGGCCCACTTGTCAGAGGAGGGCAGATGTTCTAGGGTGGTGCAAGGTATATAAGGAAGACACTGCTGAGCCATCTACAGTGGAGTCTGCACATATGGTGTGGGTAAGAAATGGGGAGGATTACAAAAAAGATGAAGTGATTGCTGCAGGGACTGATAATTCCAATTATGTGGCTGTGGAGGGAGAGAAACAACCCTGGTTGTTGGAAAAGAAACAATGTAGACCCCAGGAAGTCAGCAGTTGGGGGAGACACCATTAATCTCTCTTAGCTCTTGTCCACAGGACATTTGGCTAATTAAGCCCTGACCTCCAACACCACCCTCAACTTCATGGTCAGCCAACAGAAACCTTAATCTAAGAATTGTCAGAAACCTCCCAGCAGCCATGACTCTAGGTATAAACATCCTCCACTTGAGACGACAAGAAAAACTTCTTGAACACTGATATAATTCCCTTTGACTTCATTCTATTCACAGATTATAGCAACTGCTTTAAATTATAATGACTTTTGTAACTGTCATGCCCCACCTGACCCTGTTGACAAAAACTTAACAGAACTGGACCCGGACCCTCCATAAGTGAAATGCTGCTGCGGAGGGTGTTTGGGATTCCAGCCTGTGGACTGGGCCTGCACTTGCCTGACTTCCCTTATCAGAAATGTTTGAGACTGGAAGTGTTTCAGATTTTGCAATATTTGCATATACATAATCAGATATCTTGGGATGTCATACACACTATATACACATAGACTGAAGGTAATTTTATATAATATTTTTAATAATTTCATGCACAAAACAAAGTTTGCATTTTGATAGTAACTGTGTTACATGAGTTCAGGTGTGGAATTTTCCATTTGAGGCATCATGTTGGCACTGAAAACGTTTGGAACTGTAGAGTATTTCAAATTTCAGATTTGCAGATTAGGGTTGCTCAACTTATAATGAAAAATTGCTGTACTCTAGACTTCCTGCTGGAAGCCATGGAGTCACCTGAACTTTCTGTTGTCTTACTCAACCATGGTCTTCCATGCTTCTATGTCTTTGCACATAATATTTCTGATGACCCTTACCTCAAACTCTCAATCCTTCAATACCTAGTTTAAATATCACATCGTCTGTGAAGCATTTTTTGACCCCCATATGATATGTTTCTCCCTCATCTGTGCTTCTCTAAATCTTCGTATATAACTTAATATAACACTTATCACAACAGAATATTCAATTTAGCTGACATTTATTAAATGTCTGCTATGTTGCAAGAACACTGTTAGGCACTAAGGACACATGAATGAGACTTGGACCCTTCTACTGAAGACCTCAGGACCTATTTTTGTCATTAGACAATGAACTCCTCAAAGATTGGGCTCTTGGTTCCTAAAATATGGCAGGCATTCAGCTGTTGGAGAAACAAATTACCAGGTTCAGTTCCTGCTGCTCTGGGTTCTTTTTTTTTTTCCCATGGAGCTGTTATTCAGAACATATCTGGGTTTTTTTTAACTTCCTTTTATTTTATGTGGTTTTCTTCAAAATCTGTGTCCTCTTGAAGCCAAGCAAAGAAAGTTTGTCCTTTATAGGCCTAGAGATATTCCTTAGGTCATCCAGTCTGCCAACTCAATTTGTTCATAGTAGTGTTGGATGTTCTTCCTATCAGAAGGTGGCAACTAATTCTCCTCCTCTTGAATATGGGCCAGCCTTACAAACTTACTTCTAATGAATAGACGGCATCAGAAGGCATGCTGCATGACTTCCAAAGCTAGGTTAGATGAAGTATTATTGCTTCCACCCGGCCCACTCTTGGAATCCGGACAGCACTGGGATGCTGGCCCTTAGAACCAAGCCACCAAGCTGCAAGGAGACTACATGGAGCTACATGGAAAGGCCACATGTAAATGTTCTGATCATACCCCCATCTGAAGACCAGCTGGCAGTACCAACTGCCAGATATGAGTGACCTTTAGATTATTCCAGCCGTTTCAGGGGATACCAAGTGGCACAGAGAGAAACTGAACTGACAAATCCTGCCAAAATCACAGATTTGTGAGCAAAACAAAGGTCGTCATTATTTTAAGCCACTAAATTTTAGGGATATTTATAATGTAGCAGGGGATAACTGGAACAGTACAGAAAGGACAAGGCCAGGAAAATGTGCATTTTTTGTTACCATGAGGGTTTTTCTCCAAACTCAAAAGTCTTCCAGTGAGATATACATCACCCACTAATGTCTTCTTTTGCCTAGGCTAGAAGCAAGCTATGTTGGACATCCTTTACAGATGACATCCAAGGATCTCATCTTGCATCCTCTTGGTCCACTTTCTGGCTCCAGAACTGTTGCCACAACAAACTGTAGGAAGGTGTAGCCTGGCAGCACTTTGTTTCAGCTTTACTAAGGCTCTCTTGCTTTCTGCTGGACTTCTCTTCTGTCACCATGTGGGATGGCTTTAGGAGCCCTCTCAGCCATTCTGGTGCACTTAAAAGAACCCTTGATAAATGGGAGGTGCTATGGTTTGAATGTGTCCCCCAAAGTTCATGTGTTGGAAATTTACTCTCCAATCCAATGATGTGAGAGGTGGGATCTTTAAGAAATGATTAACCCATCACAGAGTGGGTTAATTATCACAAAGTGGGTCCCTGATCCCCTTCCCCTCTTGCTCTCTCTCACCCTCTCTTTGCCCTTCCACCATGAGATGATGTAGCAACTAGGCCCTCACCAGATGCCAGCCCCTTCATCTTGGACTTCTCAGCCTCCAGAACCACGAGCCAATAAATTTCTGTTCATTATAAATTACCCAGTCTCAGGTATTCTGTTATAGCAGCATAAGACAGAGGACAGGAATTTGAGAATAAATACTCCCATCTTCTGTATCTTCAGCAGGTGATTCTAAGGCACACTCTACACAGTTCTTGTCTCACCTGCCTCATGGTGAAGAGAGAGATAAAATCTCATAAGAAACTAAATCTCAAGAAAGAGACTCCTAGGTGGAGTCAGGAAGGAAAATGAGGGAGAAGAGTCTGGCATTCTTTCTAGCCTATGCCAGCATTTTATACAACTTTGTAACTCTCTAATATTTACCCAGTGTAGCTGTTTAATACCTGTCTTGACAAAAATAATATAAGCAGGACAGGAGGGTAAAAATAAAGAAAAATTTTTCTAGCATATATTTGATTATAAATTACAATGGAGTAGGGCACCGTGGCAAACACCTGTAGTCCTGGCTATGCAGGAGGCTGAGGTGTGAGGATCACTTCAGACCGGGAGTTCAAGGTTATAGTGAGCTATGATCATGCCTGTAAACCACTGTACTCCAGCCTGGGCACACAGAGTAAAACCTCACCTCTAAAAAAAACTATTATGAAAGATCCACTATATTAGCAGTCTAGAAGAATTTGCTAAAAAAAAAATTCATTTAAAATTCAGAGACTTGGCCTGGCACGGTGGCTCACACCTGTAATCCCAGTACTTTGGGAGGCCGAGGTGGGAGGATTGCTTGAGCCCAGGAGTTCAAGACCAGCCTGAGCAAGAGCAAGACCCATCCCTACAAAAAATAGAAAAATTAGCCGGGCATCATGATGCGTGCCTGTAGTCCCAGCTACTCAGGAGGCTGAGGCAGAAGGATCACTTGAGCCCAGGAGTTTGAGGTTGCTGTGAACTATGATGACACCACTACACTGTAGCCCAAGTGACAGAGCAAGACCCTGTCTCAAAAAAGAAAACAAAAAAACAAACAAAAACCCAAAAACAGACAAAAAAAATTCAGAGACTGGAGAAACACCATGTATAGGACTTGGCTTCTAATCAGAAATTTTATTGAGATAAACCTGTTATTTCTTCCACAATGAAAATTTTTATTTACATCTTCTTTCTGCAAACAAAATGTTAGCAAGGGTTAGCAAGAGTTGATTGGAGGCAAGAGAAGGATAGCAGGAGGGAACTTGAATAAACGCTGGCAGGGACGCCCCTCCTGCTGACTTCACTATTTTCAAAAGGCAAGTGAAGAAGTATGAAAGTCATTTAGTGGAATGTTTGATAGTTTTTAAAGAGCTTAGTTTCAGTGTAAAAACATTGACAAGGGCTATTGACATTAATTTACATGAATAGATGGAAACAGAGTGAAACTTTTATTCAAGAATATTATAAACAATAAACCTCATAAATATTTATTGCAAAATCTACCAAATTACAACTCTTTACAGTGCATTGTTCATTTAAAATTTTACTGTCGTAAAGTCATAGCACAGCCAGAGTCTGGGATGCCTGCTATAAATATTTACTGAATGAATTATAATCAGGGGAGGTTTCCACACTATTCTGACTCCCTCTGATACCACCCTTCTATATTTCCATACCAGGAGGTACTCTAGGAGGTCCGTAGAGGAGGACCCTCCCTAGAAGGAGCCCATCTTCTCATGGGGGAAGGACCTGACTAGTGTTCTGTTAATAAGAGGAAGGTGTTCATACTATGCATTAATTTGGATGTTCAACAAGGTCTCGGGCAGAAGTAGGTGTCCTGAGGGGGCAGGCCGGGGCCTCGGAAGGGATACATTTGCATCTATGTTAGTCTCTTATCTTTGTTCTGGTACTAATTATGTGCTTCTATCCTTTCAGAACCCTAACATTTTATTCTTAAAAGACTTACCTAAAGTCTTAAGACAGTAAAACTTGTATTGATTCCTGACATCACAATTTCAATTTTCCCCAGGATAATGAAGTTGATGCTATCAACTAAAGAACAAGTTAGGAAGTTCCAGAAGGAAAGAAAATCACAAAGAAAGAATGGATAAGTTAGTGTTGAAAGATGCTATTAAGCAGTCATTCCCAACTACTAGTCAGTGGGCCAATGTAGAAAAGTGAAAAAGTTTTCACCAGTTGTTCATTAGGGACAGGGAGACAGAGAGAAGTAAAAGGAGGGCAACAAAAAGAGCACTCACATTATTTGCAAGGGGTTTTTTTTTTTTTTGAGGTAATTAAAATGTTCTAAAATTATGTTATGGTCATTTTTGCACAAGTCTGTAAATATACTAACTGCCATTGCATTGTACACCTAATGGGTGAATTTTACGGTACATGAATTATATTTCAAAGATGTTTTTTAAAAGGTAAAAGAAAGAAAGACTGTGATAAAGTTAAGCTTGCTGAGTACTGACAAAAGTAGAGAAATGTGTTGTTCGTATGTCCAGAGAGATAAATGGCTATTAAAGAATTAGATGAGGGTCTTTGTTATTGCCAACAAAGAGTTTCCACTTCCACCAGTGATTTCCTTTGACAGAATGCTCTTCCCGTCCCTCCACCCACTCCCACCTTCATACTGTAACAAGCCTGGCTCCTCTTTATCGTTTATATCGCAGGTCCAATAAAAAGTTCATAAAAAGTCTTCTCTGAGTGTTTAATGTAGAACAGCCACCCATTCACTCTCTGTCACATACCATATTGTAATTCCTGCATTGCAGTTACCACTATCTGATGTGTTTAATATTTAAAATAAATTAATATATTTGTTTTGAAATTTAAAACCATATACACCAATAAGTTACTGTCTACATAAATATGACCTCAATAGTCTGCTGTCTCTACTAGCAAAACTTTATAATTCGTCCATCTTCATTGACACAATTTACTTTCCCAGGAAACTCCCATCCCAAAGATAAAAGTTGCAAACAACTTTTTAAAAAATAGCTTTATCAAGATGTAATTTACGTACTATAAAATTCACCCATGTTAGATATAAAAGGCAATGGTAGTTATCATAGTTACAGACTTGTGCAAAAATCATTATAATTTTAGAACATTTTGATTATCACCCCAAAAAAACTTTGCATCAATTAATAGTCAATTCTCATCTCCCGCTAACAGCCCTAGGCAACCATTATTTACTTTCTGTCTATAGATTGTCCTATTCTGGACATTGCATATAGATGGAATCATACAATGTGTGATGTTTGTCTCTTGTATCTTTCACAGAATATAATGTTTTTGAGACTCATCACTGTCGAAGCATGTATCGGCACTTCATGCCTTTTAATTGTTAAATAGTATTCTGTTGTATGATTGTACTAAATTTTATCCATCACCAGTTCATGAACATTTGGGTTGTTTCCACCTTAAAGATATTATGACTAATGCTGCTATAAGCATTTGTGTACAAGTCTTTTTTTTTTTTTTTTAGTTTTTTTTCCTCACTATTTGTCAATGTTATCTGTACAAGTCTTTATGTGAACATATACTCTCATTTCTCTTTGGTAGATTCCTAGGGGTAGAATTGTTGGGTCATATGGCAACTCTATGTCAAAGAATGTAAGAAACTGCCAAACTGTTTCCCAAAGAGTCTGCACCATTTTTACATTCCCACCAGTGATTCATAAGGGTTCTGATTTCTTTCTCCACATCTTCGCTATTTTTACGTTCTGACTTGTTACGTAACTATTATTACATTCAGGTTTTTAAAAATTATCTTTTTTCTATTGGCTATATGTCTTGTGGTATCTTTGTAGGTTTGATTTGCTTTTCCCTACTGCCTAATGATATTGAGCATTCTTTCATGTGCTTATGGAGTCTCACTCCGTTGCCCTGAGTAGAGTGCCGTGGTGTCAGCCTAGCTGACAGCAACCTCGAACTCCTGGGCTCAAGCAATCCTCCTGCCTCAGCCTCCTGAGTAGCTGGGACTACAGGCGTACATCACCACGCCTAGCTAATTTTTTCTATTTTTTTTGAAGACACAGGTTCTTACTCTTGCTCAGGCTGGTCTCAAACTCCTGCACTCAAGTGATCCTCCCACCTCAGCCTCCCAGAGTGCTAGGATTATAGCACTGCGAGTCACCAGGCCTGGCCGTAGTTCTTTCAGAATTTCTATATAAATAATCACATTATTTGCAAATAGAATTTTATTTCCTCCTCTTCTATCGAAATGCCTTTTATTTATTTTTCTTCAAATCCCCTGTTCTTAAT
Source organism: Lepilemur ruficaudatus (assembly GCA_963574885.1). Taxonomy (NCBI): domain Eukaryota; kingdom Metazoa; phylum Chordata; class Mammalia; order Primates; family Lepilemuridae; genus Lepilemur; species Lepilemur ruficaudatus. The sequence goes on from CAUYRT010060201.1 coordinate 25,382, forward strand.
TTTGGTTTTTGTACTATCGCTCATTTCTTGGTATGAATTCAACACCTGGCTGCAATTTACTCATGAATTAGCTAAAGCAAACAACCTGACTCTTGGATTTGTATGCATTTTCTTTTGAGAAACACCCACCTTTCTTTAGCACCAGTTTCCTGTAATGAATCAATTGGTTTCCTGGGTAATTGGATTCAAACATTAGGTGAATATACGGTAATCAACATAATAGGCCAGACAGGTATAACTCTAAATATCCCATATCATATCATCCCTACGATAGAAATGGAGTTTCTTGTTTTTGCTGAAACAATACTTCATTGAAGCTAGCTTTTATAACCAAATATTTATAGAAATAGAACTTTGAAGAGCTCTAAGAAGCACACAGTGTGTATTTGGAGGCTGTCTCACTACCACAGATTCTACAGATAAGAAACATTTCTCTTTTGCTTTAGATTTACCTAAACATCTCACCACTACAAATGACATTGCCTGTTGCCAGATCATGAATGAGGCCAAAATGCTACCACACCATTTGACAATTCCTGAGGGTGATTTTAGCAGAAAACACATCATTGGGTTGCCCCCAATGATTGGTACTGGATTTGCAGTACCAAAGCCTGCTGGCTACTACCTGCCACCTGAACAAAGACTTGTTACCTTGGTAAAATGCCAGACATCACCTGGCATTCATTTAGGACATCAATTTTCCCTCCTAGAAAAAGAAATCTGTAGGTAACTTAATGAGCAGAAAAATTGGTGCATGATTTGAGATCTAAACCCTACCTTATCAAGGAGAATTCTAGACTGCTTTCTTTTCTCCTCAATTCTCTTTAACACATACTGTACAAAAGGCCCAGAAAGTTGGGAGGATTTTCCATGTTATGGTTCAGAGAATGGCATCAGTGTTAGACCATGTCATTTGGGTTATTGAACTCACTGGGAGGTTTATAAAATTGGACAGGCAGTGTTTCAGGATAGACACACATAGGCGTACAGTTTGGCCTCTCAAAAGGAAACATATGCTGAATATTACAGGTGAAAAAAGCCAATAGTCTTAGTATTATTATAAAAATGGTTTGACCTCATGAGCCACATTTTGAGAATTGCTGATCTAACTCAACCTTCAGTCTAGTACTGGAATCCTCTCTGTACTAATGGCCTCTACATAAAACTAGATGATATCTGAGGTTCTTTACCAAATTAACATCGTACAATTGTACAGATGAGTAAACAGATTTCCCATAAAAATCAAATTTTACTATTAGTTGCTTGTTCTAGATTAATGTTAGATTTCTTATAGCTGCTCATATCTCTCACAAGGTGTGGGAATTTATATATTGTAATGGAAAAAAAAGTAGACTCTGTATCTATAAACTGGAGATAAAGTGCCAGTTCTGCCTACCATGGCCTTGGACAAATTATTTAATTGCATTAAGCCCTGGTTTCATCACTTATTTTATTTGTCAGGATTAAGTAAATTAACTTTTAAAGAGTTTTTCTCACAGTCTTTGGGATGCAGAAATTATTCAATAAATACTAGTGCCCTTTATCTTTTCTAGTCATATGCCTTTTGTTAGTTAACTTCATCTACAATAAACCTGACTGCCCCCATTATGACCATGGTCCAAATACTGAAGTTTATCATCTATTACTGTACAAATATCAAAAAGGTAACTCACCTCTGAGATACTAGACTTGAAAACCTAAACTATTAAAAAGAAGTGGAGGGGTTGTTAGATATAATAGCAAACATCACATTTGATTACCCCTAAATTCTCAATATCCATTTCAGCTACAGATATAGCCTATTAGAGCTAATCCACTAGCTGTTTACATTGACATGGATTGATTTTTCAGATTAGCTGCTAAGGTGGAAAGCAGAGAGCAGATCACTGAGGAATTTATCATATGTTCTGAAGGGAAAAGAAAAGGCACATGAGGCTAAGATCCACCCAAGAAGAGAGTCCCCATGTGACTCTCAGTGGACCATCAATCCAAGGACCACCAGTGGAATGCCACGTGCCACTGAAAGGAGAAGGGAGGGAATGTTAACTGTACGTTTCACCCATGTACCTAATCATAACTACCATTATGATGTCCTCTCATTTAGAGTTCACAAGAACCTATGAGGTGGTTATTATTATTTACATTTTATACATGAGTAGTGAAGCTCAGAAAGTTGAGTGCTTCATAGTTTGCTTGTAAATAATAGAGTTAGTATTTAAACCTCAGTCTGGTTAGCTTTAAAATTCAAGCTCTTAACTCTCCTTGAAGAATCTTTCCCTGAAGAACAGGCCTAAGGGTCAAAGCTAAACTTTAAGCAAGTGCCTGCTTCCAGAGTAGTAATTCTGTGCCCTGGATCTATGTAAGAATTTGAAGTTTTATGCTACCCACATCAAAACATGCAGGTGAAAATTGGGCTTATCACAACTGAGTCACTTTATCAACCCAGCTGAGCAGTCATTTTCCTTGAGTATTCTGGAAGGGATTAAAAATCAAAGTACACAAAATAAACTGAAAACTGTTTTTGATTGCCGGCGATTGTATCCAAGAACGTTTAAGATTCAGATCAAGTATGTTGTTCATTACTTCATGTATTCTGGTAGCATTACCAGCGTGTGCTCCAGCATTTGGAGTTACTCTTAACTGTAAAGAAGCTCTGATTTCTACATAAACACTTCAGGCCAAAAGACAACAATTTTAAAAAGCAATCCTGACAAACATTTGTTTGAAACACCAACTTGGAGAGGAGTAATGTTAACATAAACATACCACATCTTTAACTCATATTAGAATACCATGTCTCATATTGGTTACAAGCAAACTCTGAATGCTTTTTGTTATTATAAAACCACAGTTACCCAGCAGGAATGGTATCATTCAAAATCACTGCTGTTACTATATACCTACTTATTATCCAAACAACCCTAAATCAAGAGACCTGAAATTGGTTGTTTTGGGTGGTATTTCCTGCTGCCAGGAGGTGGTGTGTTTGACATAAAAGATACTGAACAGATTAAAATTTTAGATCAACATATTCAAGTGAATGAGACAATGAGAAAAAGACTTTTGTTTGGTAGCAAACAATTTACTTTTCCTAAAATGTATTTTGATTCAAGTTGAAAAATTGTTATAAAAAGACCAGTCAGAAAAACTAACATAAGAAACATTTTAGTAAATACATGAAAAAAACTCCATTCAGAAGTTTATTAGCACCGTCAACAGCATAGCAGAAGCTTGACAAATACTTATCAATCACAGTGTCATACACTAATAATGGTCATATGCTTATTTGGTATGATATTCTCATTATGACTTGTACACAAGGGGACATCGATAATACGGGCCAATTTATTTTGGAACCATGGGATGGAAGCTCTGTAGCATTAATGTCATAATTAGGGATGTTTACATTCCAAAGCATTCCAATATTGCTGAGAACATAGAAAAAGGACTATGTAACAGACAAGGATAGTGAGCACAGAGAAGGTAAGAAAAAAAAGGAAAAAATAAAGACTACTAAAGGAGGAAGTGAAAATCAAAAACAAACAAATTAAAAAAAAACCCCAAAAAAACCCTGAGGTAAATATGGAAGTGGTAACAAGATCATGAGTAGAATAGGAAGAGTTAAGATATAAAGTTCATCGGGGAAAAGAAAATTACCTCTATCTCATGCTTTCAAATGTTTGTTAGAGATTAGTGAAGTAAAACTTTGGGAATAAAGTCACCAATAGCCTGAATACATACCCTGTATTCTGAGAAGGGAGTGATTGCAGCATATTTTAAAGCCATGCTGGCCAATGAGGTAGCCACTAGCCAAATGTACCTTTTGAACACTTGAAATGGGGCTAGTAGAAATTGGGATGTGCTGTAAATATAAAATATACACTGATTTTTAAGACTCAGTACCAAAGAAAGAATGTAGAATATCTCAACAATTTATTGTGTTGATTACATGTGAAAATGATAATATTTTAGATATATTAGGTTAAATAAAATATTAAAATTAATTAAATTAATTTTACCTGTTTTTGTTTTTTTTTACTATGGCTACCAGAAAATTGGAAACTATATATGTGGCTAACATTTGTATTAAACAATGCCGGTCTAAAGACTTGCTGAGGAGAGACTAAATGGGACCTATTCCAGAGTTCATGAGAGGAGAAGCAGACAACTTGCCTACCAGTTGTTTTCCATCTTTTAGCTGTTTGGGCACCACTGAGAATAGGAGACTAGTAGATGGGGCAGAGGGAAAGTGGCACAGAGAGTAGGGGGTTGTTGCCCACCCAGTGTAATCTCCAAAAGAAGTACCTTTTGTGTAAGGCAGTATTTTGATGTTAGAGTTAAGTCTATAATAACAAGGTAAAAGATGTTGAAGAAATTCATGTAAAAGTAAGACTGAGAAACATAAAAGTGACACCTTTTTTGTTTGTTTACTTACTTTCCCATCAACCAATAGCACAGTCTCTTCCACCACTTCCCTCCCCACCCCAAAACATACCTGTGCTGTTGCTAGGTTATATATCCCATTATAAGAATCTGAGTAGGCCTCCGATTAGACGTTTTCCACAATACTTTCCAGAGGTACATTTCTTATAGTATGACTCTACTAGGGTTCTGAGTAGCAGAAAATTTAATATAATAAAAAAGTTTTATTCCAAGATCTCAGGGGTGGTCTCTAGTCAGGGGAATAGATAAGTGCAGTGATGTCAGATAGCAGGCAGAATATTGATAGGGATTGTTGAGGAGAAAGCCTAGACAGAAAGCTAGAAATTTATCCTCACAGTGGACAGACCAAAAAAAAAAAAAAAGTGGGTAGTGGATAGACATACAGACATCAGGGACCTACCTGAGTATAAGAAGGTGGGGACCAGGATCTGCTGTAAATATGGGTCAAATATTTGCTTCAAGTGTGAGTAGAAGATAAAGGTCAAGAAAATCTGACCCATTTGAAAGACAGGAAGTGTTACCAGAAGGTCAGCACAGCTAACCCAGCGGAAGAGTGAATTCCTGTAAAGGACAATTTAGTCCAACACATGTATTGACTCCAGGTGAGCGCTAATTTAAGAATGAGTGCCAAGTTAACCAGCATTACTGTATAGCAGAGTCTTGTTGCATTTCGAATAAAAGATACCATATTTCATTTTCATTTATGTGTCTTTGAGGGTTCAATAGCCCTGACTTTAGAGGCAGCAGTTTAGGGGGTAGAACAACACATCTTTGAATAACCTCCTAGTAGTATGGATGTACCCTAATTCATTCAATCATCTCCCTCTTGACAGTCATTGCCAGTGAGGAGCCACTATAAGCAGGGTTTCAAAAAAATAATACCATGTTTATCTCTATGGGAGAATCCCAAAGTTGAGAAAATTTGGTCTGAGTTATTTTCCAACAGAGACATAGCGATGTACGCTCCTGTGGATGAGTGCACATTTACCACCACAGCCTCCCAGTATTGGATGTTATGAATTGTTGTCCTTTTTGCTAATCCAACAAAGGAAAATTGGTTTCTGGCTGTTTGCTTTATATTCCCAAAAGTGAGGTAGTGAGGTTGACTAATTTTTTGTGAGTCTTGCCCTCCTTTACAATGAATTACTTTTTCATTTTTTCTGCCCATTTTTATTGCTTTTTGAAGAACTAAAATTATAAAAATTTTTTACATTTTAGTTATTAACCTAGTGTCTTGTTTTATAAATATTTTTTCATGATTTCTCATGTATCTTTTGATGTGTTATGGTGATTTTTGTCATACAAATATTTTAAACTTTAATATAATCATATGTATTCATCTTTTACTTTATGGCTTCTGAGATTTCATGCCTTGTTTAAGAAGATTCTTCTACCCTAAAATCACAGCTTTATTTTTTCTAATTTTTCTCCCTACATACTTTTTGTTTTATTTTTTAGTATCTTCCATATAAATAACCAATTATTGCTGGTTCTTGTTAATTTATGAATGAAACCTTCCTTTTCCTGAAGCTGAAATGCAACCTTTATAATATATTAATATTTCCTATATAATTGAATTTTTCTGGATTTTTCTATGTATTTGTCTTTTTTTTTTTCGCTAATACTGTACTTTTTGCCTGACCTTTTTTGGGGGGGGCTACTATTCTTTGTAGTAGCTTTGTGGTAAGTTTTACTATCTAGTAAGACAAATTGTCTACTCCTAACCTCTCTTAATTTTCTTTTTATAAAATGTCTTAACAATTCTTATATATTAATCTTCGCATATAAACATTGAAATCACTATGCTCTCCAATTAAGTTTTTAAAAATATCAGGTTCTATATCTTTCTATAAAATTTATTTCTAGGCATTTTATTGGTTTTGTCACTCATGTTGGTTGTGGTAAGAACCTTTCAAAGTAGACTGTAGGACCTCTTCTGCTGAAGTAGTTTGTATTGGTTCTTTCATGTCAGCTGATGATCATTGGTCCTGGGAGTGTTTTTGTCATGTTTCTGCTACATATGAAGTGAATATGAAGAGGAAAGCAAGGAAGAGAGAAGATTACATTAGCTATGATTCAAATTTTCTTATGAATTCAGTTCTCAGTTCAGATTACTGAGACGTTTTCAGAAACTAAAATTCTTTGTCTTTTTTCTTCTTCAGTTTTTGCAGCTTTTATTAAGTGGAATATTTATATCATTATATTTCACTTAATTTAAAATTTTTTATCCTTCTTGCCAAGACTGATGGCCAGATTTGTTATATTTAAATATGTTCCTTAATATTTTCTTTAAAAGTGCTTAAGTATTTATTTACCCAGTCTTTTTTATTTAGTCAGTAGGTATTTACTGAAGATCTTTTTTGTTTGTGAAATGCTATAGCATTACTTGAATATTGATTGTATTCAAAATCACCTATACTTACTCTGGGAGGTGGGGGCAGGAGAGAAAAACTAATGCCAATATGCTACTCAGTGAACACCAGCCCTAGGCAATTTATACAATTAAGCCTCTTTTCTTACAGAAAAAAATTATGTGAATGACTTTACAGGGCTTTCTCACTGCTGAAGAGAAATGAATCTCATTGGCCTAACTGATAGTCAGGCTACTGGGTGATGATGACTTTGTAAATATTTTAGTGGAAGAAATTGAAGAATTCATTACAGGTCCTAGGGAAGGATGGACAAAGGAGAACCCAGGAGATAAACAAATTTAAAAAAACAAAAAAACCTTGCCTATAGAGTTGTATAAAGAAAATCACATATATTGTATTCCACAATCTTTTGGGGAGCTTTTCAAGAGCAATTTGGGTATATTTAACTTTTGCTTATAAGTCAATTTGAGAATTAAATTCCTGTGAAGGATGAAACTTAACAGTGGGAAGATGCCAAGAATTATGAAAGATGTAGGAAATATATGATACAGTTTCTGCCTTCAAGGAACTTCAAAGAACAACATATTTAATGGGGACATATTAGAAATTTGGAACCTAAAATAACATTATGAATGACAAAATGTGTGGTCATTATATAGAATGTTGAATGAATTGATGAATGGACACAAATTATCCAAACATTATAAATTTATAAATTTATTAAACCTGATTCTGTATCCAGAATGTACTCAATTTTTAATAATCTTCCTTTAAAAACAAAATTGCAAAAGTAAAATATACTTACTATTTTTTAAAATTCAACTGGTTATGAAGTTAAAGGTAAAAGTTCTCCATCTCTTCCCTCCCTCTTTGCCAATCCCACTCCAAGAGATAACTGTTTCCAGTTTACGTATCCATCCAGAAACTTTGTATACCACATACACACATACATACTTTAAAAGAAGGACACTATAGTCTTCTAAAAGTGACTTTTTTCAATATTTCATTTCCGTACCTACTGATCCACTTCATTATTTTTAGTGCAGTGCCAATATATTAGATCCTAAAGTATCATAATCTATATGCATTTAGCTATTTCCTTTTTGGTAGACAGTTACTTTCTATTTTCCACTGTTAAAAACAGTACATCAGTTAATAGCTCTACACACCCTATTATCTGTAAAATAGATGCCTAGAAATCTAGGGAATCTTTCAAATTGTATTGTTGACACAGGTTAAAGATGTGCTGTCACGGTTTGGTTTGAACTCATCAGTTTAGGTAAATCAACGCTATTAGATGTGAGGATGATTTGGTGGCAACATCAATCACAGACGTAAAGGTCAGAGACTAGTTTTCTCTCCCCATATCCCACTCCTCCAAGAGCATGTCTACTTCTTCCTTTCGTTTCTGAAAGCTCCCAGATGTATCTCTTCAGAAGCGCAAGACGTTTTGGATCAGGGATATATCTGTGGTCCTCGATAAAGGAAAATGACGCTGTTGTTCCAAGAATCTCACAGGACGATACATAATGATCTTATAAAATGATCCCTTATCAGAGGGGGAAAAAAGATTTGTTTCTATCTAACACTTACCCTCAAGTGTTTTATTTGGGACCAAGAACTGTCCTACACTTAACTATTTTCAATTTGTGGCTGGACTACGAGTGACTGATGCACTTGGCTTTTTGTCTTCCTCAACCAGGGGACGGAACGAGGTTGAAAGTCTTGACTGAGCCGGGAGAGGACTGACAAGGCCCAGGAAAACCTGTGCTAAGTATGTGGAGGGTTTGGTTTTTCCTTCTGGCTGCTGCTGTTGTTGACTCGAGGAAGAGGGGAGGGGTAAAAACCTTCGGGCTCCGTCAGTGCTTTTATTTTCCCCATTCTTTGAAGTGATGAAAATTCATCACGTCTCTATGCAATTCAGAAACAAGATCCTCTCAAGAGCAATCAGGCGGAAACAACGACCCCGCGCCCACAGTTCTTCTGAGATCCTACCTACGGAAAGAGAGTGTACAAAAGAAACTAATGCGAAGCGGACACGGCCAGGTTGGCAGGAAGCAGACGCGCGAAGCCGCTCCCCACGGCCTGCCGCTCCGCGAGTCCCGCCCTCCGGGGCGGGGCCGACCCCTCCTTCCGGGTTGCGGGCGGAAGTGGGTGAATTTGAATCCTCCCGGCCGTTGGATGGGGCAGCTCGCCGTTGGCGTGCTGTGGCGCCGCGCGAGGAGGGAAAAGTGACACGGCCGCTCTAGAACTTCTGCCCAGCGTGCCTTGGTGAGTAAATGGGGAATGGGAAGAAACGGAGTATTCCAGGGAGAGAAGCGGGCCCGTCGGATGGAACAGGGGTCCATCCGGGTCGAGGGTCGAGAGGCCGGACGGTGTAGCGGAGGCCTCGGAGTGGCTTTGGGGGTGTCTGGTGCTGGGGACAGGCGTGGAGACTTTGGGAATTCGGGGCGTCAGCCGGGCCAGCGCTCCGGACGGTTGCGCACACCAGCCGACCCTGAGATTGAGGGTGCGGAGGCCCTGCCGGCCCCTCAAGATTAAGCATGGTTTATACGCTGTCTCTGTGGTTTTTTCGTAATCGCAGTTTCGTATTTCCACCCATTTGGCTCGAATCCTGAAGCTTCAGTAGTGGTTGAATCTCATTGTGAAAGCGTTACCACAGGTAAAAGAATCTTCCTTTATTAAAGATGGAAAGTTGGAGGCAGGTTTAGAGTGGAAAGGTGCTCTATGTGGCTCCGAGTTCCCCCAAAGAGGGATACCCGGAGCAGTCTTTATTACCTTTATTACCTTGGACTGCAGGAAGTGACAGTCTTTGAATTGCCTGGTGGGGATTTAAACTGAAAACTGAGTATCCTGTGTATTTAAAACCCGGATATTTTCCTTTCACGCTTGACATTTTTCACGTACCGCAAAAATCCGACACTCTTGCCCATTTAAACTGGCTGTAAGGTTAGAGCGGTGATTCACAGGGGTCTTAATTTGCAAACAATAGGGATAAGGTTTAGTTCCACTGCCCTGCCTTTTCACCCCCATCCTTCATTGGGGGTTATTAGGGAATCATTTTCGAATTATTCTGTTACTTTAAGAATTGGGTTTTCTTTAGTTTTTGTTGTTGTTTTGGGTTTTCTTTTTTTTTATTTTTAATGATGAAGTATCTCAAATATCAAACTCTGTCCAGCCCCATAGTAAAGCTATACTTTTTGGAATAGTTTCAATGTGTTATCCTAAATGTAAATTATAAATGAGAACTTTAAATGTGTGCAAATTTTATATCTTGCCATGTTGAAAACTGTCATACTAATTTTGTGTTGTTTTATAGGAAAAAATATTTTAAGTTCCTTTTAAGGTTTTAACACCGGGATATTGTACCACATAAATGTATAAATATCTTTTAAATAATATTTTTAAATAATAATTCTAATAGTTAAGAATAAAGACGTTACATCTTCCAATGCTGGCTACTCGTACTCCCCCATTCCTGCTAATGAACTTTGTTTTCAGTATTAGCCAGGAAGAATAGGTTTAAATAGTGTTTATGATCATTGAAATATAAATGTTTTTCATACAATGTCTTTGTAACGAAGACATTGCTTATACTTCCCTAAGGATTGCAGACCGAATTCCATTCTTCTTTCATATGTGCTACCAGCAAATGGTACATTCATTAAATTGATCTCTACTTTGTAATCTGTTCCCTACCTGGATTCTTTTCACTGAGTTTTTATTTATCTACCTAAATCAAGGAATTTCAAACTGTATTGTGCATATATTACCTTGAAGGTTTGTTAATTGCAGATTCTTGCCCTTTAAATCTAAAAAAATTCTGAGTCAGTAGGTCTGGAGAAGGGGATTAAAGAGTCTGCATGTTTAACAGAAAGGTTAGAAAATTCTACCAGGGTTTTAAAAACACTGACTTGATCTTTGTTAGAGAAGCATTATAATATATTGATTAAAGAGATAGGACTAGGGCTGGATTGCCTTGGTTTGAATCCCATCTCTATCACCTGATAGCTGAGTTACCCTGGGCAAGATGTTTAATCTCTTTGTCCTTCAGTTCCTTCAACTGTATAATGGATAATACCTACTCTGTAGGATTGTCGTGAGAATTAAATGAGTTTATGTATGTATATATATATGTATATATATATGTAAACCTTAAAGTAGTGTGTGGCACATAGCTAGTGTTATATGTGTATATATGTTTCCTATATTATTAATATATTAAGTATTATACAAGTCATATAACTCATTAATCTTCACAGTATTGCTGAGGTAACTATTATTTTCAGGTAAGATAACAGGCTAAGAGAGTTTCAGTAATTTGTTCCCACACAGATAATAAAATGTTTGAACTAAAGTCAGAAATAAGGTTATGCACTTTTTAAAAAATTAATACTTTTTGCCTCTTTGCAGTCTCCCTCCAAATGTTGCCCCATAAAAATTTCTGATGGCTTCCCATTGTAATTAAAATTTCTTAGCTATCTTTTTTTTTTAAAGCCCTTCAGAGTCTGGTTCTAACCTGTATTTCCAAGTATCATCTTCGTAATATTCCATCACTTTTCCAACCTGCTAATGTTCCATCAATAGTACTACAATTCTCTGTCTCTTATTTCTTATATGCATATTTTGCCATTGATGTTTTTGTTTCCTCTCAAGATTTTACTCAAATGGATTTCAAGACTTCTCCAGAGTGCTGCTTCTTCAGTACAATGTAGTTGTAAACATACTATAACAGTAGACTGAGAGCCCTTATCCTCTTCTTTATGTCTGCAATGCTTAGTGCAGAACAGTAAGTATTCTTGTACTCTGAAACTGTATATGTTCAGTGAGTACTTATTTTAACATATTGTGTCTTATGTTATTAACTGAAAAAGTAACAAAAAAAACTTTGCTTTTTTTCTGAGATAATAGTAAATAATTCCGTGTAGTTCAATAGAGATTTTAGTGATAGCATATGGTTTATAAGCTTTACATAGAAAAATAAGTATTGAAATCATAGGCTTAGAAGACATTTCAAGTGGGAAAAAAATCAAGAGCAAAATTTGTTGATATTCATAGAATTCTAAATCCCTTACCCCTGTTTTCTCACTTAATCCTCACAACCATTTTATTATTATTCCTATATTAAGATGAATAAACTGAGGCATCAAAAGATTTAAAAACTTTAAAAATGTGTTTTTTTAATTTAATTTCCTATTGGCACAGATTTTTTTAATTATAAGAGTGATATATGTTAGATACAATAAAGAAGTGGCTTGATTCAGAATATTAGGGAATTAAAAAACAGAAAATTTTTCCTTTCCTTTTCAGTTTCATCAGTTAAGACTGTTACCTAACCTTCTTGACCGCAGCTTTTCTTTAAAAACCTGCCAAATGATGTAGGGACATCATTCTAAGGACCAGTGGGTAGAGTTGTTCTAAGGAGTATAGGATCCTAATATGCTGCCATCCCACACTCCTTCTCCAGCCAAAGTAGTACAGATTTTGAATCAGAGCTGGAAATCTGGTATAGGCTAGACCATTCATGTGATTTCTTCTTGAATTTTGGAGTTGGGTTACCACAATACTATTGGAAACCAAGCTGGAAAGGTCTTTTTATGTGTTGGATGACATTTGAATCATGAAGAAACATGAACAGTGGGCATAGGGAGCCAATATTGGGGGTGGGGGGAGCTATTTTCTGAAGGCTAGTTATATATTTACGTTAATATAAACTTGTAACTTTATTGCTTTTCCTTTTAATTTAAACAGATGTCTTTTGTTTTAAATGAAGATTAACTTTTAAACAACTGGTAATATAATTTGTATGTAATAGAATTTACCTATTTTAGGATACAGTTCAATGAGTTTTAGTAAATGTATTCCATTGTGTGAATATACCACAATTTGTTTTATCCATTCATCTGTTGATGGGTATTTAGGTTGTCTACAGTTTTTAGCTATTACAAGTAAAACTGCTGTGGACATTTGTGTACAGTGGGCATATGCCTTTATTTGTCTTGGCTGCACCATGTAATTGGTGTATATTTGACCTTTTTCGGGATAAAATTCACATTCATAAAATTAGCCATTTTAAAGTGTACAGTTCAGTGACATTTAGTACATTCACAGTACTGTGCAACAGTCACCTCTAGTTCAAAACATTTTCACCCCCCAAAAAACTTCATACCTATTAGACGGCTACTGCCTACTCCCTCATTCCCCCAGATTGTGGAAACTGCAAATCTGCTTTCTGTCTATGAATTTATCTATTCTGGATATTTTGTATAAATGGGGATTATACAATATGTGATGTTTTATGTCTGGCTTCATTCACTTAGTGTAATGTTTTCAAAGTTTATGTTGTAGCACATATCAGTACTTTATTCCTTTTTATTGCTGGATAATAATTTGTTGTATGGATTTACCACATTTTGTATATCCATTCATCCGCTGATGGATAATTGGGTTGTTTCTATCTTTGTGATGTAGTGATTGAGTGACATCTTTTGTGAATAGTGCTGCTATGAACATTTGTGTACAAGTTTTGTTTGAATACCTATTTTCAATTCTTTTGGGTAAATATCTAGTGGAATTGCTGGGTGGTATGGTATTAATAGTTCTGTGTTTAATATGCTGAGGTACTGCCAAATTGTTTTCCACAGTTGCTGTTCCATTTTACATTCCCATCAATAATAAATAAGGGTTCTAATTTCTCCATATCCTCATTAACACTTGTTATTTTCCCCTTTTTATATTATGGCTACCCTAGTGGGCATGAAGTGGTATCTCATTATGGATTTGCATATCCCTAATAGTAATAATGAGCATTCTTTCATGTGCGTGTTGAGTATTTGAAGCATTTCTTTGGACAAATGTCTGTTTAGACCTTTTGTGCATTTTTAAATTGGGTTACTTGTCATTTTGTTGTTCAGTTGTAAGAGTTTCAAATATATTCTAGATACTAGACTCTTATCAGGAATTTGATTTCCAAATATTTTCTCCCATACTGAGGATTGTCTTTTCATTCTCTTGATAGTATCCTTTGATACAGAAAAGTTTTAGATTTTGATGAAATCCAATTAATTTTTTTCTTGTTGCTTGTGCTTTTGATATCATATCTCAGAAACCATTGCCAAATCCAGGGTCATGAAGATTTACCCCTATATTTTCTTCTAAGAGTTTTATAGTTTTGTTTTTGACACATAAGTCTTTGATCTATTTTGAGTTAATTTTTTGTATATAGTGTGAGGTAGGGTTTCAGCTTCATTCTTTTTAATATGGCTATTCAGTTGTCCCAGCACCATTTGTCGAAGAGACTGTTCTTTCTCCATTGAATGGTCTTGGCACCCTTATTGAAAATCAGTTAACTATAAATGTATCATTTTACTTCTGGACTCCTTCTTTTCCATTGATCTATGTGTCTGTCTTTATGCTAGTACCACACTGATTTAATTACTGTAGCTTTGTGGTAAGTTTTGAAGTTGGGAAGTGTGAATCCTTCAACTTTTTCTTTTTGGGGGTTGTTTTGACTTCAGTGTCACTTGAAATTCCATTATTTTAGGATCAGCTTTTCCATTCCTTCAAAAAAGGCCATTGGGATTTTGATAAGGATTACATCAAATCTGTAGATTGTTGTGGGTGGTATTACTGTCTTAATAATACATGGTCTTTCAGCCCATGAACACAGAGTGTCTTTCCATTTATTTAGGGTTCTTTAATTTATTTCAGCACTGTTTTGTGATTTTCAGTGCACAAATCTTGCACCTCATTGGTTAAATTTATTACTAAGTAATTTTTGTGCTATCGTAAATGGAGTTGTTTTCTTAATTTCCTTTTTAAATTGTTCATTGGTAATATAAGGAGATACAACTAGGTTTTGTGTGTTTATCTTGCATTCTGTAACTTTGCTGAATTTATTAGCTCTTAATAGTTTTTCTTGAATTCTTTAGGATTTTCTGTATATAAGGTCATGTCTTCTGCAAGTAGTTACTTCTTGCTTTCAATTTGAATGCCTTTTATTTATTTTCTTGCTTTATGTTCTGACTAGAACTTCAGGTACAATGTTGAATAGAAGTGGTGGGAGTGTATGCCTTTATTTTGTTCCACATCTTAGATGGAAAGCTTTCAGTGTTTCACCATTGAGTATGATATTAGCTGTGGGGTTTTCCATAGATGCTCTTTATCATGCAGAGGAAGTTCCTTTCTATTCCTAATTTGCTGAACGTCTTTATCATGAAAGACCACTGGATTTTGTCAAATAATTTTTGTATATCAATTGTCATGAGCATGTGATCTTTTTTCCTTTATTTTATTAATGTGGTATATTGCATTGATTGATTTTCATATGTTGAACAACCTTTGCATTCCTGGGATAAATCCCACTTTGTCATGGTACAAATTTCTCTCTCTGTCTCTCTCCCTCTCTTTTTTTTTTTAAGGACAGTGACTTGCTCTGTAGCCCAGGCTGGAATGCAGTGACACAATCGTATTAATAACTCACTGTAGCCTTGAACTCCTGGGCTCAAGGAATCCTCCTAAATAGCTAGGACTGCAGGCACAACACCACCATGCCCAACTAATTTTTAAATTTTTTGTAGAGACAGGGTCTCACTGTGTTACCCAGCTTGGTTTTGAACGCTGGCCTCAAGTGATCCTTCTGCCTTGGCCTTCCAAAGTGCTGAGAATACAGGTGTGAGCTACTGTGCCTGGCCATAAAATTCTCTTAATAAGCATTCAGTTTGCTGGTATTTTGTTAAGGATATTTACATAAGGGGTGCTGGTCTGTTGTTTTCTGTAATGTCTTTATCTGGCTTTGGAATTACGTAATACTTGCTTCTTACCTCACCTCTCTTTTGGAGGAGTTTGAGAAAGATTATTGCCAATTTTTCTTTAAATGTTTGGTAGGATTCACCAGTGAAGCTGGGCCAGGACTTTTATTTATTAGGAGGTTCTTCATTACGGGTTCAATTTCTTGTTTTGGGTTTGTTGAAATTTTCTATTTTTTCTTGAGTCAGTTTTGTTCATTTAACTTGGTTAACCTGTTAATTATTTCACTTGTTAGCATACAATTGGTCATAATAGTCCCATATAATCCTTTTTATTTCTGTTAGGTCTGTAGCATTGTTCCCCTTTTATTTCTTCTGATTGTAGTAATTTGAGTCTTTGCTTGGTCATCTAGCTAAATATTTGTCAATTTTATTCATCTTTTCAAAGAACTAATTTTCATTGACTTAAGTCCTTCCTTCTAGCTTTGGGTTTAGTTCGGTCTTTTTCTAGTAGTTTCTTCAGGCATAAAATTGAGTTATTGTTAGGGGAGCTTTTTTGATGTGGCCATTTATGGCTATAAATTTCCCTCTGAGAATGTTTTTGCTGCATACCGTAAGTTTTAGTATATTGTATTTTTGCTTTCATTTATCCCTAAGTATTTTCTAATTTCCCTCATGATTTCTTCTTTGACCTTTTGGCTACTTAAGGTTGTATTGTTTAATCTCCACGTTTGTTGATTTTTCACTTTTTTATCTGTTACTGATTTCTAGTTTCATTCATCATGGTTGGAGAAGATACTTTGTGTGATTTCAGCCTTAAAATTTATCAAGACTTGTTCTGTGGTCCAACGTAAGATCTGTCTGTGGAGAGTGTTCCATGTGTACTTGAGAAGAATGTGTTGTACTCTGCTGTTACTGGGTGTAGTGTTCTATATTTGTTTGTTAAGTCTAAACTTTCTCCCTTATTTCTGTCAAATTTTGCCTGATATTTTGGGGCTCTTATTAGGTGAGTTTATGTTTACAATTGTCATGTCTTAAACTGAGCTTTTAGTCAATCTTCAGTGTCTTTGGGTCTTATAACAGTCTTTGACTTACAGCCTATTTTGTGTGATTTTAGTATAGATTCTCAAATTCACTTTTTGTTACTGTTTGTAGGAACTGCCTCATTCCATCCTTTCACTTTCAATTTATTTGTCTCTTTGGATCAAGGCAAGACTCTAGTAGACAGCATATGGATAGATCTTTTTTTTTTTTTTTAAATCCATTCTGTCAATCTCTGCCTTTTAATTGGAGGGTATAATTCATTTACATTTAAAGTAATTACTGATAGGGAAGGATTTCTCCTGTTTTACTATTTGTTTTCTGTATGTCATATTTTTTGTTCTTCATATCCTCCACTACTGCCCTTTTTTGTTTAACTGATTTTTATAGTGTGCTACTTTGATTACCTTCTCATTACCTTTTCTGTATATATATTTTAAGTTATGTTCTTAGTGTTTATCTTGGGGATTACAATTAATATCTTAAACTTATACAACCTAGTTTGAATTAATACCCACTTAGCTTATATAGTATACAAAAATTGTACTCCTGTATATCTCCTCCTTTCCCCTTTATGTTGTTATTGTGATTAATTACATCTTTATTCATTTTGTGCTTGTTTTATATATAATGTGCCCAATAATGCAGCTTTATAATTATTTTATGTATTTTTTTAAAAGAAGTAATTGCCAAAAATGCAATACTACTGGTTTTTATATTTACTTCTGTAGTTATCTTTACTGATGGTTTTATTTCATCGTATGACTTTAAGTAACTGTCCAGTGTCCCATTAGCATTTCTAGTATGGCACATGGCAGATCTACTAGCAACAAAATTACTCAATTTTTGTTTATTTGGTAATGTCTTGATTTCTCCTTTATTTTTTCCCACTTTTTTTTTAGACAGAGTCTCACTCTGCTGCCTGGGCTAGAGTGAGTGCCGTGGCGTCAGCCTAGCTCACAGCAACCTCAAACTCCTAGGCTCAAGCGATCCTACTGCCTCAGCCTCCCAAGTAGCTGGGACTACAGGCATGTGCCACCATGCCCGGCTAATTTTTTCTACATATTTTTAGTTGGCCAATTAATTTCTTTCTATTTATAGTAGAGATGAGGTCTCGCTCTTGCTCAGGCTGGTTTCAAACTCCTGACCTTGAGCGATCCACCCACCTCGGCCTCCAAGAGTGCTAGGATTACAGACATGAGCCACCGTGCCTGGCTATTTTTTCCCACTTTTAAAAAATTTAAAACATTTTTCTTTAGTTTTAAATGTTAAAGGTAATACATATTAGGGGGGAAAAAAGGAACACAAATTCATGATGAAGAAACTTCAAGGAATACAAAAGCATACAGTATAGTCTCCCCTTCACCCCAGACCCCAGGTCTTCAGTCCTAAGAAGCAGCCCCTCTTACCTGTCTCCTGGATGATTTTCCAACCAATACAAGCTTTTAAAAAACTTCTTATTGAGGTGTAATATTTATGCCAAGTATATTTTAAGTACAAAATTAATCATGTTCATTGTTTAAAAAAACTCAAAAATACAAAAATTTATGAAAAATTCAAAGCAAAAGCCTCCACCCCCACCCCAGTCTCTTTCACCATAGCTAGCCACTATTAACAGTTAGGGTTCTAGAAATATTATTGTCATTCCTGAGTTCAGAAACCTCAGATCTTTTTGGACTCCTACTCTTCTCTCTCTTCATCTAATTACATCTCTCACTTTGCATATAAGAACCCTCATAGGTAAATGTTACCATCCGCATTTCACAGCTAAGGAATTTGAGGCTCAGAGAGAAGCGGGTTACTCAAGGACACAAGGCAGAGCCTGGAATTCAAACCCAGGTGAGTGTGTCTGATTCAAGTATTCTTTCTGCCATGTTCCTCTCTGCCTGGTTCCTGTCCAGAATCTTAGTGTTTAATTACTGTGTCTACATGAGGTAGCAGACAAATTCTCCTGTTATAATTAAGAGCGCTTTTTTTTTTAGACAAGAGAGGACCTAGTCCTGTGGGAGCTGTGACTGAACATGTCTTATTGCCCAAACCCTGAACTTGGAAAGGTGAAAAGACACCTTCTGCTTCAGGAAGTGTACCGCTTGGATGGGCTGGTTACTTAGAGCAGACTTGGTCAGTGGAAAGGGGCTAGGATGAATAAGACCTCCCCACTGAGGCAGGGTCAGGACCAGGGGGAAATATCCAGCTGATGAAAGGGATTATATTAGTATCTGATTATCCAATCCAAGGAGAGTCGTACAGTCCAACCAAATGGCAGAATCAGCAAAAAGAGCCACCAGAAGAAATTCCCCAAACATCTCTTGCTTTAGCATACCACTGTACCTTTGCACATGCTTTGCATGGAGTGCTTTCCTCCTTGTTTGCTCAGTATATTTATTCACAATTAAGTTACAGTGTCACCACCTGTGTGAGGCCAGCCACTCCCTTTTTATAGAATTTGCCATACTGTATATGTGTGAAATATGTGTTTACTTGCCCACCTTCCATGTAAGTCTATGTACTAATCTTCTCCAATTTTGAAGCACAGTTTTGCTGTATGCAGAATTCTTGGCTAACAGGGGTTTTTTCTTTCAGCACCTTAAATATCTCATCCCACTGCCTTCTGGTGGAACTCAATGGTTTCTGATGAGAAATCGGCTCTTAATCTTATTGGGGATCTCTTATATGTGATTAGTTGCTTCTCCCTTGCTGCTTTCTAGATTCTCTCTTTATTTTTGCTTTTGTGCATGTGACTATACTGTGTCTTACTGTGGATCTCCTAGAATTTGTCCTGATTAGAGATCCTTGAGCTTCTTGAAAATGTATAGATTGAGGTCTTATTGAAATTAGGGAAGTTTTTAGCTATTATTTCTTCAAATAGTTTTTCCACTCTTCTCTCTTTCTCCTATCTTTCTTGGACTCCTGTTAAACATATTTTGGTATGCTTGATAGTGTCTCACTGTTCATTTTGTATTTTTTTTCCTCCTCAGACTGGATAATTTCAATTATTCTGTCTTCAGGTTTGCTGATTCTTTCTTCTCTGGCTCAGATGTGTTGTTAAACCCCTGTAGTGAATTTTCCATTTTAGTTATGTACTTTTTAGCTGGAGAATTTCTGTTTATTTCCTTTTTATCATTTCTGTCTCTTTATTGATATCCTCTATTTGTTGTGACATTGTTGGTTGTAAATATTCTTTATACTTTATAAGTATGAATCCTTTGTCAGATATGTCTTATAAATGTTTGTTCCCAATCTGTGTCCTGCTTTTTTGTTTTCCTAGCAATGTCTTTTGATTTGAAAGTTTTTAACTTTGATGTTTAGTTCATCGATTTCTTTTTGATGGTTGGTTCATAGTGTCCTATCTAAGAAGTCTTTGCCAAACCCAAGATCATGAAGATTTTTCCCTGTTTTCTTCTAGAAGTTTTGTGTGCGTGTGCGTGTGCATGTGTGTGTGTGTGTGAGAGAGAGAGAGTGAGAGAGAGAGATCCATTTTGAATTAGGTTTTGTGTATGAGGTTAATATTCTTTTTTTTTTTTTCAAACAAATATTCAGTTATTTCAGTACTATTCATTGAATAGACAGACTATCATTTTCCCCATTGAAGTACCTTGTATCTTTAAGAAGCAATTGTCTGAGTCTGTTTCTGGTCTTTCTGTTACATTCTGCCATGCAATATATCTTTCTTTCTTCTCATACTGTCTTGATTGATATAATTCTATAAGAAGTCATGAAATCACATAGTCCAAAATCTCTTTGTTCTTCTTTTTAAAAATGGTGTTTACTATTACAGGGCCTTTGTATTTTTATATATATTTTAAAGTCAGCATGCCAATTTCTATATTTAAAAAAGCCTGCTGGAGGTTTTTGACTGGGATTGTGTTAAATTGACATCTTAACAACATTTGAGTCCATGAGCATTGTCTATCTCTTCATTTATTAGGTATTTTTTAATTTCTCTCAGCATTTTATAGCGTTTCTGAATATAGTCTTTTTTGCACATCTCTGCCTGAATTTTTACGTATTATGAATAGAATTTTTCCTTTAGTTTCATTTACTGATTATTTGTTGCTATTATACAGAAATACAATTGGTTTTGTATATTTGCCTTGTTTCATTAGAACTTGCTAAATTCACGTAGACTAGTACATTTTTGGTAAGAGTTTCTATATAGATGACTATGAATGAAAACGTTTTTACTTCATCCCTCCCAATTTTGGCTTTCTCTTTTTTTCCCTTGAAGTATACTGTTGAATTGAAGTGATTAAAGTGAACACTTGTAGATTCCCTTTTGTTATGTTGGGAAAATTCATTCTATCCATAGTTGGCTTTATAATTTTATCATGATCGGATATTGATGTTTGTCAAAGCCCTTTCTGCATCTTTTGAGATTGCCTTGCAGTGTTGAAATGAAGTGATTAAAATGAAGATTTATGGATGCCCTTTTTAAGGAAGGTTGAGAAAATTCCCTTCTGTTTCTCGTTTGCTTTACAATTTTATCATGCTTGGTTGTTGAATTTTGTCCAATGCTCTTTGTGTACCTATCAAGATAGTCATAAGTTTTTTCCCCTTCACTCTGTTTATATGGTATATGACCTTAATTAATTTTTGGATGTTATTCAACTTTGCATGCCTGAGATAAACCCAGTTAATATATATTATTCTTTTTATTGTTAATTTCTTTTTAATTAAAACAAATGGCTACCAATGATTGACTAACTAGGCCAGGTTTTCTGCTAGGTATTGTATGTGTTATTTCTAATTCTTACAACAACCTGCAATTTTTTTTTTTTTTTTTGAGACAGAGTCTCACTCTGTTGCCTGGGCTAGAGTGCCAGGGCGTCAGCTTAGCTCATAGCAACCTCAGACTCCGGGGCTCAAGCAGTCCTCCTGCCTCAACCTCCCAAGTAGCTGGGACTACAGACATGCGCCATGGTGCCAGGCTAATATTTTCTATTTTTAGTTGTTTAGCTAATTTCTTTCCATTTATAGTAGGGGCGGGGTCTCACTCTTGCTCAGGCTGGTTTCGAACTCCTGACCTTGAGCGATCCACCCGCCTTGGCCTCCCAGAGTTCTAGGATTACAGGCTTGAGCCACCGCGCCCGGCCTTCCGTGGAGTATTTTGAAAGTCCTTATGATAAGACAACTAGCTTCCTCCAGATCCATGATGGCGAGGAGGAAGTCACAATGCCTTTTATGACATAGGCACACATTGTCATTTCCACCACAGTCTATGGTGGAAGCGAGTTACCAAGCACTAACACATCCAAAGTCAAGGAGAGGGGCAGGCTCTACTTTATGAAGGGAGGAGTATCAAACTGAGTATCGCTGGCCAAATCGGGGTAAGCAGTAGAAGAGCCTCAGGATCTCTCTTGACAGTGGCTTCTTGGAATGTCATTGAATTGTTTATTTTCTAGAGAAGGGAACATTTTGTTACTATTTCTAAAACCAAGTCTGTTATTAAGACTTAAACTGTTATTTGAGATAAACACTTAGATACCATTGTTTTCCTCATTCCACTTAAGAAGCCTTAAAACTCACATTTTTGAAGGAAAACATCTAAAACAAATTAGAAAATCCAACTCAAAAGTATGTGAATAATCCTTATTTGTTTGCTAAGGTTTTATTTTGTAGACTTGTTTGAAATAAAGTGATAATCAGGACTTAGAAGTGGAAGTTTTATTTTAGATGCTGGTGATTAGGAAGAATGTGAATTGGTCAAAAGTATGAATTATAGAATGTCTTTAGAACATTCAACTTTTAGGTAACTTAATATTGTTATAATTTCATACTTAGAGAAAAGTTATAAAAATAGTATAAGGAACTTTTATATACTCTTTATCTTGATTCATCATTTGTTTTGTGCCATTTGCCTTATTCTTTGTCTTATCTTAGTCCAGTCAACCTAACACATCAGGAATAAACCTGTATGGAGTCTGATAACCTTAAGTTTATCTCTGGACTCATTGCAGTGAGAGAGGCTGCATAGCAGAGGAACCACAGGTCTTCTCACCAAACAGGATTCAACAGAGTTCTTATAGGATTGTAAGCCTAAAGAGTAGGGTAGCATTTGGATGAAATTTAAATGAAGCAGTGTTTTAATAGGCTCAAAGCTAAGCCAGGTCTGTTTGTAAAGGAGTTAACATCAGATCTGGCCTACAAAGTGGACCCAGAGTCTTGTTTCCTTGGAATCTACAAAATTAAGAGAGATGAGGAATGTTGTGTTCAGAAAGCCCTTATCTGAATCTCCATCTATTAGAAGTCTAGATTTCTTCTCTATATCAAACTTGCTTAGATCCTCCCAGCAAAAATAAGACATTTCAGGTTTCCTCGTGTCCCTTTCTAGTCATTTCTCCAGACAAGCATTGTTCTAATATTTTTAATGATAGAATAGTTTTGCCTGTCCTTGAACTTTGTATGAATGAAATCATACATAATTTGAGTGGTATGTAGTTTCTTTTGTTCAGCATAATGTCTGTGTTAGATTTGTCTGTTTTATTGCCATCTTCCATCAATCAGTTTCTTTTCAGTGCTGAATAGTATTGCATTGTTATCAATGGACATACTAAAATTTGTTTATTTTCTTGTTAATGGACTTGGGTATCATGGGAAAGGCTGCTATGAAAATTCTTACGTTTAATTTTCTGTGGACATGCTTTTATTTCTCTTGGATAAATTTCAGGTATGAAATTCTTGCATCAAAGGGTAGGTGCATAGTTATATGGTTAACTTTTAAGATACTGCCAAAACTTTTCAAAATGAATTTTCCATTTTATAGTCTCCCATAAAATACAGTCAGCAGTTTGTGAGGGTTCCCTGTTTGCTTCATTTCTTTTCCAATGTTTGGTGTTGATAGTCCTTTTAATCTTAGCCATTCTTGTGGTATGAAGTGGTCTTTCATAGTGGTTTTAATTTGCATTATCCTAATTACCAATAAAGTTGAGTATCTTTTCATTTTTTATTGGCCAGTCCTATATCTTCCTTTGTAAAATATCTGTTCATGTCTTTTGCCTATTTCTTTTATTGGATTGTCTTTATATTTTGGGATTGTTGAAGTTCTTTATGTATGTATTGTAGATACAAGTCATTGTCACATACATCTTTTAAAATACTTCCTCCCAATCTGTAACATGTATAGTCACTTTCTTAGTGGTGTCTTTTGATGAATGGAAACTTTTAATTTTGAAAGTTAATTTTGAAATATAATTTATTAATTTTTTTTTTAGTTAAATGCCTCCTGTCTCCTGAGAAACTTCTACCTATCTACAAGTAATGAAGATATTCTGTGTTTTAAAACTTTTGTGGTTTTAGCTTTTACATTTAGGTCTGTGACCCATCTGAGATTAATTTTGTTTATGGTATGAAGTGTAGGTCAAGGTTCACTTATTTTCCATAGTATATACAGTTTTTCCAGTATCATTTGTTTAAAAGATTTTATTTTCCTCCATTGAATTGCTTTGATGTTTCTGTTGAAAATCAAATGACTGAAAAAGTTTGGATCTGTTTCTATTAATAAGATCTGTTGGTCTATGTGGAATAGTGTGCATGTGCATTAATAGACTTGAAAAAACTATATAAAGTGCTTATTAGATATTGACATACATAGGAACCACCTTTCCCATTCATGTATTCATAGCATCCTAAATCTTCTTTGTGATTACCTTGTAGCCAGTGATATTTGGAGGCTTTTTAGCATGTCCTCTATGTATGCCAGTGCTAGTTTTTGTGTCATATGAGATCAAAGTTCACATTTTTATTCTTTTATATTCATCTGTAAAGAGAAGGCGCTCATTTAGTACAGAGTTGTAAGGCTAGCAACTAGCAAGAAACTTCAGAAACCTTTCTTTTAAGTAAAATGGTTGTTTGTACATATATTGTACAGATCTAGACACAGACTCTTAGCAACTATCCAGCAAGAGAGACGCCTTGGGTCTTTGCAGTGGGAAAGGGGAGAAGAGGAGAATATAGAATATGTAACCACATAGAAATTGGGATTTCTTTTTTTTTTTTTTTTTGAGACAGAGTCTCGCTTTGTTGCCCAGGCTAGAGTGAGTGCCACCGGCGTCAGCCTAGCTCACAGCAACCTCGAACTCCTGGGCTCAAGCAATCCTTCTCCCTCAGCCTCCCGAGTAGCTGGGACTGCAGGCATGTGCCATCATGCCCAGCTAATTTTTTCCATATATTTTTAGTTGTCCAATTAATTTCTTTCTGTTTTTTTTAGTAGAGAAGGAGTCTTGCTCTTGCTCAGGCTGGTCTC